>CAODLS011104435.1:0-32109 GCA_948243855.1 Flueggea neowawraea | reverse complement strand
GATAAGCCCAGAGGCCACAGGCACTGGCCGTCCAGAACAAATATCCAGGAACACCAAGTTCTTGAGCAGCGTTATGAGTCCAGCTCGCAGCGCAATCACCAATTACGCAACTCACAGGAGGCACACCATAATCAGAAGAAGCAGTATCATTAAGCCTGGAAAGAAGCTCTCTAAAAGGAGCCAAGCAATTTTTGCTAGTCGAGTCACAGAGAGACGGGATGTCCTGGGTGGAGTCCGCATCCGATGGAGGAAGCCCGTCTGGAATTGTCTCAAACTGAAAACTTGGTGGGAGCCCACCAAAGGATTCGGAGCCTCTTGACCTGAGGAGGTGTCTCTGGTTGTATTCAGTGTTGACAAAGGTGATGTGGAAGCCTTTCTGGTGGAGAAGTTTGGCTAGTTTGAACATAGGGTTAATGTGGCCTTGGGCTGGGAATGGCACACACACTGCATGTGGTCGCAAATTTTCTGGAGTTGAACCCATGACGATGTTTCTCTTTTTCTTTTTGAATACTTGAGCTGCAGCGAGATGAGAGGTGTACGTGTGGTTAGAGCAAGAGTGGGCACTTGTTTATATAGAAAAAGTAATTAGCCTACTTTTGTTTTTTAACTAGGATATGTGACAAAGCATTAGCCAATCATAATATGATACACCGTTTAACCAAACTTTGCTATATAAATTGCTCAATTTAATAATGTAGGTTCAGATGTATTAATTGTCCTTTTCACTGTAGTAAACATGATTGATCCTCTCTTTTATTTTCCTTTAGCAAATCTTTCTTATCCTTATGTGGAGTATCAATTTAATTTATCGGTTGGTATAGCAGTAAATGTATTGGGGTTTTTTTTTTTTTGATAAGTAGTAAATATTTTAGCTCATAACGAATTTTACTTGTCTAATTCAAATCTCAAGTTCGAATATTAAACTAACACCTTAACTGAAGACAACTATGGCGGCATTGACTGTGGACCATGGTTGCTCACTAACAAAAGCTTTGTCCAAGTCTTTGTGGCTTATGGTAAATGACTGTATGTCTTCTACATGGATTTTTTTTATTAGGATAATACATCAGGAGTCAAACTCTTGAATCCAGATTTTTACAACTTACACAATTAATCGTTGAAACTAATTTCAAGTGGTGGTTTTTTTAATATGTCTTTTGTTGTATTTGAACGGGTCTGAGCATTGAATGTAAATGAGTTTATTTATGCGCAGAATATTGAAGTATGTATTAGGCGACGGTAACAACTAATTTTCAGCCTCTTGAAATTTTTATTTCATTTGTGAATTCTTTCCCGTAACGAGTGTGTTTGGAGTACTAATAAATTAATAATTACTTCATTTTCATTCTCACAAATCCGCTGTCGTCTAAAGACCGTACTCATTTCTTCCGTTATGAGCATCGTGCAAGTCATGCACTACTTGCGGGAGACGTATTCGATTATGCCACCATCTCCTACTGGCGGGATGAGTCCAACTCTTGTGGTTCAATCTAGTTTGTTGATGGTTTTTAAATTAAGAGAGGTTTGCTGTTACAAGTCAATTCTTTTTTTGCCCCGAAGTTTACAATTCAGTTCGAATCCATATAATTAGTCGGTAGGGAGAGTTTTTGTCGGAAAAAGTGATTTACTCATAACGGGTTAATCGAATTTGGTAGGTCAATGTGTAAACCGAGACTATGAACCTAGACCAATTGGAAAGGCCAATTGAGGAGAACCAAATTCGGTCAGTCAAAGTGTGAATTGGAACGATGAACCGAGACTAATTGACAAGTTCAATTGAGTTAGGGAAGAAATGGGTCTGTTAGCCCATTTGGAATGCTATATAAGAAGTTTTGTTCCTTCTTCTTCTTCCAAGAACACTACACACTCCAAAATGAGAGAGAGAGCTCAATGGGAGAGAGCGAGGTCGAGGCCTTTTGACCTCGAGTCTTGTACAAATCACATGTGACATCCAAACTGTGAAACAGCTGGGCACTTCCGTCGACAATTCAACCTTGATTTGCTTGCAAGAACAACATCGAAAATGGTCTTGCTCCACTGCTATATTCCGCTGGAATCAAGATTAGTAAGTCAAATCTATTTATCATATTGTTTATTCGTTAACAGGTATGCGATTCCTTCAGTTTTATTGTCACAAATATTTTACTAAACGATCAAACACATATTAGTTAGATTTTTTATTTTTTTTTGATAAGTTGATGTCTTGTTATTATATTCATCGTATCATATCATAACATATATAAATATAGGGACATGGGAAAAAATTAGGCTACTATACTCTTATTTATTTTTTATAATGACAAATATGTCCTTATTTGCTTTTTAGGAATTACAAACATATTAATTTTTTAAAATAATTTGTAATTATCTTAACAAAAAATCGAAACTTTTTCAATTTCGAAAAAAATCTTACAATCTGTAATTATCTTTAAAAAATTAAATTTAAAAAAATCATCTTCATCTATATTTCAGTTTTTATTCATTTTATCTTATCTTATTTCAAATAAGATCACATCACACTATTTAAACAAGACCAAGTTTTCAAGAACTTCGACGTCAATGGAGACGAAAATATCTCCTCTGAACCTTCAGTGGATGATTGCAGATTGATCTCACAATAACAGAGGATGAAACTAGAAATTTCACAAGAACTTCAGATTTTATCGTCGGTCTAGAGGATTCAATATCAAAATAAAGGCAAAAAATTACACTGAATATATTACAATTGCAATAACTTTGATCAGAGCTGTAATTGATCGAACAATCATCTCTGGAAACAAAAGCATCGGTGGACAAGGCATCAAGACATATTCAACAGTTGGTGAGAATTACTACTTTTGTTTTGATCAAATGAAACATTCATGCTTTTAACAAATGAAAATAACGAACTCTTTGTATCTGCACAAATTTTTAATAAGAGAAACATAACTTTTATCTTAAATAGCACATATGAGATCCATTCAGAAGACTATCAACACTTAAATTCTTTTGTTTCTGATGTAATTTTAATTATCTTATTGTTAAAATCTATAATTATCTTCATATTTTTATTTCATTGTCACATATATAAACTGCAGCAGTAGATGTAAAATTTTCTTTCGAAAAAAATTAGAACCTATAACTGTCATGCTCAATATTTAACAAGGTAGACTGAAATCTAACATTTTATGTTTCTTTAATTATCAATCATAGATGGAGCTGGTTTTATGGCTCGATATTTGACAATTGAGAACATAGCTGGAGCAGATTGAAAGTAAGTTGTTGTCATAAGAAGCAACATCGAGTCTGCATTTTATCACTGCAAATTTTTCGGATACCAAGACACACATTACGTTAATGAGGGAATGCATTCTATGGAGATTGCAATATTTATGGAACAATTGCTTTTATTCTTGCAAAAGCACCGACAGTTTTGGTTCGCATATCGAATTTTAAGGCCTCGAGGCACACATTATGATACATAGTTTGTTATTATCAAATTTGTTATCAAAGCATAAAAACACTTATATCAGGATAAAGATGCATAGAAAGCATTTGCTATCAAATTTGTTATTATCTTAATTTAAATTTAATATTTATTTTATTATATTTTTCATTTATGCTCAACACTTATAAAAAATTATGTTTCGTCTGATAATTACCATGATTTTCAAAAATTTGAAGGTAACTTTTAAAACAAAATAGGCTTTGTATTGATTTGATTTTAAATTTTAAAATTTATTAGTTTGAGATTATAATCATCTTAGTATTGTTTATAATAGTTATTAACGTTAATAATTATCTTCTTTTGAGTTTATATTTTTTTGGGATTATTTCAATATAAAAGTATATCATAACATTTTAAATTTAAAAGTAATAATAGATTATCTCAGTAAAAAATGGAAAAAAATTCTAAAAGTGTTATCGGATTAATCTACCTCTACGTATCTGATAAATTGATTTATCTAATTTAGCACTGATTTTCTTTAATTTTTGTTAAGTTGTCAACAAAATACTATTTTTTTAGATCCTATCAATTCAGAATTTTTAAATGCCTTATTTACCTATTATATTTATAGGAGAATACCTACAAGAACTTTAATCACGAGATTTAATAATGTTTTGTGGTCTCAAGATATATTTTTTGGGTCAGATTTAGTGCAATTAAATTATTTAAAGTGAAATTATAATTCTATTGAATTTACACTTATTTTTCAAAATAATATATAATTTTTACATCATATAAAAATAAAAAAGATAATAGTAATCACCATTTAGTTATAAATTTTACTAATTTGTACTATTTATCTATGTTATTATTACTCTTTGAAAAGATGTTAAATACCCTAATTACGTAGTTAATTGACAAATTACTTTTATTTCTCTTATTACTAATTTAAAGAGCATTGATATAAACAAATTTAATATATATATTTTTAAAAGTAACATCAAAGAAAGAATCTGGCAATGTTTTAGTCATTATAATGGAAAAAAAAAAGATAAACTACGAAGATCTTATTATATAGAGTTTTTATTGAATAATTGATTAGTTTGATGCAGATTAAAAATTGTATTTATGTATTTTGTAATTATATGAATTTTGTGTGTGAGGTCTATGTGTTTATCAAAATTAAAACAAAATAACATCTTAAACATAATTATTCAACAATTTAATAAAAACATATATAAAGTGCAACGCACGTGTAATACCCCGTCGAGTCGTGATCGAATTCCTTGTAGTGTTTCTTTCGGTCTTGTTTCGATCTTGGTGATTGGAGTGTTGAGCAAGAGATTTGTTGGTTTTATTGTGGAACTACTCGAGTAAGCTTTATATTACTCGAATAAGATAGGTGTCGATTACTCGAGCAGATCGTTGAGTTACTCGACTCCTTCGTTCTATCACTCTCATTTCTCTCTCTAAACAATCTCAATCCGTCCAAAAGTCATTTTGGTTGGTTCCCTTCTTTCCAGATCATCCCTTGAGGTAAGATTGAGCTTCCAAACTATTCTTTACTTCATTTTCCATCATTCTTGCATGAATGTTCATATTAGGGTTTTCGACTAATTGTCCATAGGCTCTTGTATGTGTTGTGTCCTTAAGAATTTTGTTAGGGGTTTGTTAGATCATGGCTTTGGGAGTCTAGAAACACCTAAAGGTGACCTAGATTCGTGGGAATCAAGGATGGTTAGAAATCGGTTTAAACCATTTCGGTTTTGGGGTGATTTCTTGTCTTTGTTGAGTTGTTCTGATGGTTTTAACTATAGATTTGAGTTCTGAGGTTTGTTTATTGGCAATGTGCTTGTTTGAGATCGTTTTTGATCGGTGAAATCCAGAGTTGGTCAACTTGGAGATTTCTGGTAGCGTGTTACTCGAGGAAGCACATGAACTTACTCGAGTAACATAAGTGTTGTCTTACTCGAGTAAATGAATTTCTTACTCGAGTAAGCAGAGGTTTCTTACTCGAGTAAGTCATGAGTTACTCGAGTAAGATAGAGTCCTTCGAGACTCGTTTTGTAATTTTGCATTTTATCGATTTTTGAGAGTTTGGGATTCTTTTGGGGATTCTGACTATTTGAAAATTTTAGTTAGCTATCCTAATATAGTCGGAGGACTATTTTGTAATTTGTCAAGTTTCAGGGACTAAAACGTAATTTTGCATTGGTCGAGTACCAAACTGTAATTTTACGTAGCTTCTGTATTTTGGATCCAAAATGATAGATTATCATTCGATATGGATTATTTGGGGTATTTCGAGAGTCCGCATCTGTATTTTCACATCAGCATCTGGTATTGCCATAGTACCGCATTTGAGTTTGCTTCTGATATATCTATTGATATATGTTTGTTTTGTTCAGCTTCTTGTTTGTGCCCGAAAGACCAGCCACAGACAAGTGGGGCTTGACAGATGTTTTGCACTTGGACTTCCAGGTGAGTGAATAGCAGCTGCAGACATATAGGTTGTATCTCGAACTGTATATGTTTTCTGGTGTGTATAACACATATTCTGAAATTTGATTAATCTAAGGATTGACTAATGATAAACTAATTATGTGTATTAATCAGGACTCTGCTTTGAAATTGATATATATGTACTATATATCTCTCTTCTGATTTTGATACTTCTACGCATACTCTGTTTTGATACTATATATTAGCATGCTTTTGTCTTCTGATATAGGACACCTACTGTTACGGGGTAAAAAGTGACTTTTGGTATGCCAATGCTTTGTTAAAACCCTGCTATCAGGGTTGCCGATAGCCATGTGTCCTAATCTGACACATGCTTTGATATGGATTGTGATGGAGCCCACATACTTTGTTATTAGTGCCACGTGCACGCCTTCTGCTTTGGTCCCATATATTTGTATATTTATTTTGACTCTCAAAATAAAAATCGTTTTATATACTTCTGAGTTTTATGATTGATTTGTATGTGAAACCTTTTGCGAAAGAATTTTCTGAAAAGCTATTACATATGTATTGTGTATATATATGTATGTTAAACTATATCTGCATGTGTAGTTTTGAATTGTTTTCAAAACAGTCTTTGTGATGTACGTATGAGGCGATCTGGAGTGTTATTTCTCAATGGGCCCCAACCCTCTTTGTTTCTCTGTTTACGTGATTCCTATTGAGCAAGTTTACAGACTTTTTAGCTTCGACAACTGTCAGCATCCAGACTCCAGTTAGACATCTTTTGGTTAATGATGCCCTTTTGTTCGGGCCCGTCTTTTTGTTTTGTAGAGCTCTGCATCGGGATATAGTTTTACTGGGTTGCCACTTTAGCTTTTGTTTTATGACTTCTTGATATATATATATATATATATATTTGATTTATTATGTTTTTTTATTATTAAATGTTTTAATAAATATTTTATAATTTGAATGGTTTGGGTAATGTGTTCTGATCTCTGAGTTTTGTGCGAGATGAGTCGGACTCGCACAGACGATTCACCTCGTACGCGGGTCACGGGCTCGCAATGAGTCGTGACAGCACGAGCGTAAAAAGTTATTAACTTATAAAAGTCAAGATGTGAGAAAAAAAAATTGGACACTTTTAACCTCTTTTCAATTCTAAATTATTATAATTGTTGGATGACATGATATTGTAATCTTTATCGTCAACTACAAAGAAAGAATAATTAATTAAAGAAAAAATTTTATTTTTAATTATCATCAATGTTGATAAAATTTCACTTTCATGTACTGCTATACTTACGAATAGATATAGAATTGTTCAAACAAGTATTATCTATATTCATGTTTAATATCTGACATCAAAAGTATTTACCTTTATTAGTAATATATTGTTGTACCCGGCACCAATTAGTATATAGTTCCTATACTATCAAAAAGTATGTTTTCTTTTTTTAACATGAACTATTACAATTTCTAATTTTTTGTTTCATTTTAAAATTCAATCTCAATATTTAGTACTTGTAGGACTTACATTTCAATGTTGTAAATGTAAGTTTCAAAATAACATTAACTATTAAGAACACTTCGTGTTCGCAATTTAAGCGTATTGAAGAATTTTAAATCTAAAAAAAATAGTGCATACAAGTTTTAGTTCAATGTAATTTTCAATTTATGTGTCTTATACTTGAAATATTTTTTTAATATGTCACATTTTTTATTTTTTAAATAAATAATAATTTAGTCATAAAATCTATAAAATTTTTAAAATATTTATAAAATAATATTCACGTACAACACAAGTATCCACCAAACTAATATAGAATATAAGAGTGTACATATTAGTTAGATGTATTAGATTAGTTGAATAAAAAAAATCTTTTGAATGTGGGATGACCAGTTTCTTTAATAAAAAGAGATAATAAAAAAAATTAAACATCAGATTAAATAAATTATTCATTCTGATAATAGGCAATCAAGTATAATCTTGACTTTTACAGCACAGAGTCAAATTTCACTGCATTATGAATATTTATTTTATCGGTTCAGCCAAAACATGTAATATACCCAAAAAAAACTAACAATATATGTCTTTCCTACCATTATGGATTTGCCTTTGTCTCAAAATTAAGTAATGTTAATTTTATTAGTTAAATACATTTAATTTTATATTTTTTTATCATTTGTATCTTTTGATTTGTCATAATGAATTAAATTTCTCAAGACATTGGTTATAATTCTTTGAATAAACATTAGTTGAAGGGATAGTATATATTGTGACTTTTGCAATTTAATTTGTGAAAAGAGAAAAGAAAAATCTCTATAATTTATAGATCACTTGAAATAAAAAGAGTACATAGGACGAGGGAGTGTCATAATTTTACTTGTAGCCACACACGTCTCATTTTAATCTTGAATGTAATTGTTACTCTAAGTGACCGTTTGGTTAAAAATGTATTAAAATTAAAATAGATTATATAAAAAAACATAATAAGAGGAATTGAATTAATATGATTTTTATGGTAAATGTTTGATTTGTTTTGAAATTAGAATTCTATAAAAATACCTCTTGTGTTTGTATGTGCTACTAATTGAAATTAGGTATAAAAATTTATTTATACGAGTAATTAACCCCGCGAGGTATGAATAAATAAACAATAACTTTTTCTTATACTTTTAGTAACACTTCACAGTGATGATTCGATCTTCATACTAATTAGCGCAATACTCGTAACAATATTTTTTATTTTAATTAACAAATAATATTTTTTTTGTTTTGAAATATATTCAAAATTAGTACTTGTATAATAAAAAATTAAAGTATTAGCAAATTAAGAGAAAAACTATAAGTATTAAATATTTGAAATTGTTATGAAATTTCATAATGTTAATCATATTTTTTTATAAATTAAGTATGTTATTTATTTTTCTTAGATTAGAGAAGTGTATAGATTCATCAAAATAAATTATTCTAATTCATATATTATAATATTAATCACGCGAATAATATGTATTTATTGAATTAAGCCAACATAAGTAATATTATTTTAATTTGATTGAAAGTATTAAATCACCGCTAATTTTTATATGTAATTTTTTCTTTTTTAAAAAGATTAACACGTTGACACTTGATCAGTTCACTCTAAATCACTTGATAATTATAAAATTACATGTAAAAAATGAAAATCAGATTGTTGATCACAATGTTAAATTTATATAATTATATTTATGTGTGAAATTTTATATAATATATATTACCTAACCAAAAATTCTCGTTTTTGTTTTATATTTAGAAGAGAAATTAAAGTAGAATACACATGCCGATCATTTGAAATCAATTCAATGGATAGTGAAATCATACCAAGAAAATCAATATATATATAAGAGTTAATGAGTCAATATATATAAAAGTTAGAGAGTTCTCAAATTTATCATTAAAGAGACATTTGTCAAACAATTAAGTGGACACTTATCACAAATTCAGAAAAATTCACAAACTATTATATATATATATATATATATATATTGATGGATAGTGAAATCATACTGAGAAAATCAATATATATATATGAGTTAATGAGTCAATATATATAAAAGTTAGAGAGTTCTCAAATTTATTATTAAAAAGATATTTGTCAAACAACTAAGTAGACATTTGTCACAAATTTGAGAAAGCAACCTAACTATTATATATATATATATATTGATTGATGATTTCAACTAATTAAATTCAATTAATATGAGACAAATAAGTTTAGCACCCAAGAATCTCTTTTAAAAAAAATTACCAAAAGATGATTATATTGCATTCTTTGAAGAAATTAACTACTATAGCTGAGATAATTATGTTGATTTTAGATCTTTCAATCGTATGCTACAATCGGATTTGAACTGACCATAACATTAGACTTTACAATACACACACAAAATCATTTAAACTAGTATAAGTGGCAATATAATAAACAGTTTAATCATCGACAAATGCACTATATTTTCTTTCACACCCTACAAAAGAAATATATAAAAACACATACACACATCCAGAATTTAAAAAAAAAATCTCAATTAATACGAGAATCGAGGAAACCCCATTGCTCAAATTATGTAAATTTGCGCGAATTTGATTTTCTTCAATCAAAGATAAACCAGCACACCCGTAATTCAATCAAAAAAATATGTATTTAATTATTTTTTTGGAAATCTAGCTAGTGATAATTTATTCTTGATGACCAACAAAAGTAAAGGAAGGATTGAAAACATGCACAGGATTAAAAAGCTAATCACTTCAATTAAGATATACTAAAGAAAAGGTGAGGAAGGACCTTGAACAAATAGGTCAACACCATCAAACGAAGGAGGAAAAGGGCCATGACCTGACCCAAAAGCTTTGATGTGATCTTTAAGCGACCTTTTGTGCTTAAAATCCGAGCCACAAACACAAAGCCAATGTTTCCCACAATTTTTCTCATGAGTTCGCCAGTCACCTTTCACCGCCAATAATTTTCCACATTTGCGACACATGAAGGGTTTAAGACCATGTTTCCTCTTGTAATGTGTTTGCAGTGTCCGGAAGTCTTTTAATGGCTTTGCTCGAGGATGGTTTATGTTGTTCTTGCACCCTTCGGCGCAACAGTAGCATGGTATGCTTAGCATTGCTCTTGGTTGTGCTCCTTTCAGTGACTCTGGTCCTCTTCTGTATTGCGATCCATGTCCCCACATGTGCATCTGCCTCTCTCCCACACCCATGCAACAAGTTCCATGCATGTTTTCAAAGAAAACATGTAGGCTATGTTTAGTTGATGATATAATTTTTTGTTTTTGTTTTTTTTTTTGTTTTTTTAATTTTAAATCATTTAGGAAATATGTTTACTAATTAAAAAAATTGAACACTTTTTTCGTTTTTTTATTCCTGTTTTCTAATTTTTTAGAAAATAGTGAAAATTTTTCACAGCCAATAGTTATTGAAAGACAAATATAGATTTAGTGAACCATGCATGTTTCGGTCTTAAATCAATACATAAAATATAATATAAATTTTCAAAGTTACCTTATAAAATTAATGATATGAGATTCACTATGTCCATAACAATTAGACTTGATGAACCGATAGGGTTGTGGATTAGTGGTATGTATAGTAATTTTAAACGCTAAACTGAATATTATGAACCGTTTTATTTAATTAAGTTGATATATAAGATTCAGAATTTGGTTATAACCACTCTTAGATGATAATCAAGAATTGAATTTTAGTGAGAAATAATGACAATAAAAAAAGAATTAGATCTGATAGTGATTGTCTTCTTCCGGTAAAAGAAATGCAAACCTGAAGATTGTTGTGGCGGTTGAAGGTCTTAAAGCAGACGTGGCAATAAAAATGGGTGAAACGGATGAGAATTTGTTCAGGAGTTGGTATCCAATAATGTTTAGTCGACTGATCTGCATTCTCAGTTTTACAACTCTCAATACTATTTGGATTTGTGAAGCTACTTGAATAATGAGGTAGACCAATGCGCAAGGCGACTGTGACATCCTCTTTGTCATCCCTAGTCGTCAAGTCAGGTTTTTCGCTCACTGAGGCCTCAAATTTACCATGATCATGACCAACTCCAGGAAACAAATCAAGTGGCTGAATTTGGCTTGCTGAAGAAGATGAAGCCAGTAGAGAATTAAGGTTATTTGACCGCTTCATAGTAATCAACATGGTGAATCAAATTAACTTGAGATTAATTATTTATTTATAATGGTGATGGGGAGGGTAAGGTGGCTGGAGAATAATGTGGTTGAATGAAAACAACATTTGTCAAGGAGGCTAATAAATTGGGCCTGATGGGTTTGCTTATCCACATTTGGGATGGAAAGGAAATAACTTAAATAACTGTGGCCCATGGTAACCTGAAATGGCAAGAATTAAATTTCAGAAGGTGAAAATTTCTAAGGCAATGCATTATGTGATTGGGTCAATACCACCTTTGGCACCTTTGACATGATATAAGTTGACATTTTCACGTTACTTTGGCGAGAGAGAAATCCATTGAGAGATTATAATTGCAGAGAGGTTATGATTACTTTCCGATCTTGGACGTGCATGCAGAGCTGTGATTTACAAGTCTTCCCATAATTAGTTTTGTTTTCGTTCGTTAAATTTAATGTTTGTCAATTTAGATTTTATCTATAGTAACGGAAAATTTTTGCCTACTCTTGGTGTATGTTCCAACACATACATTAAATAAATTAACAAGTGACGGGTGAATGTGTCAAGACATAAGCTAAGAGGAAGCATCTGATTTTATCTACTAAAAAAATATATGTGTCACTTGTTAATTTGTTTGGTGTATGTATGACACTACAAGAAAAAAGTGTTTTTGTGACGGAAGAAATTCGTCGCAAAATCAAGGAATTCCATCGCAAATCGTTTTTGCGACCCACTTTCGGTCGCACAAATTCGTCGCAAACTTTGGGACAAGTCAAAAAAATTGCCACGAAGTCTTCGCAACTTTATGACGAAGTCGTCGCAATCCTTGGGAAAAATTTGCAACGAATTCGTCGCAATTGCGTGGAATCCGTCACAATTTCTGGGCACTGTTTTTTGATGAATTTGTCGCAATAAGATTTTTTTTGTTTGTTGATTTTATAATTTTTTTTGCATTTGTAGTTAATCAAAATTATTAAATTATTTAATAAAAATAAGCAAAAAAAATAAATGAAAATATTTAACATCCGAATTAATTCAAAAATATATTTAATATTGAAATATTAAAATACATCAAAACTATTTAATATTTTTGAACTCTAAAATACAATAACTATATAAACCTATATAATTAGTCTATAATTACATAAACCTATCTAATTAGTCTTTTTGTCGGACTTCGATAGGTGAGGTAGTGGTGACCCGAAGTGTGGATCGACTTGTAGCGCTTTTGTGCCATGATTTTGAATGGAATGAAGGATGTTGTTGTACCGCTTAATAATATGTTTCCTCAACATCTCCCAACAAGGATCGAGCCTATCAAAAAATAATTAATAAATATGTATACATATTGAATTTATTTTCTACAAAGAATTTAGATTACATAATCTAAAATTCGAAACAACTACAAATAATAGGCAGTTAATATATAAGCAAGCAGAGCTCATTTGTAGTTGAAGTCCAAATATCCAATCTCACAAAAACCTCTTGTATCTACAAACCCAAATCCAATTCCTCTAAAATATTAAATCAGCAAAACACTTATTATAAAGCAAATTTTTATTTTTCCAATCAAATATATAACTAGTATAATCACAAATTTTTTGCAATATATCATTAAGGCTGTGTTTTCAAATATATATCAACAATTAATCACTACATAGATCCCACGTATCTAAATTGTGAATATACCTTTGTAAAAATATAAATAAAGTGTTGTGGAAGATGATGACGCCCTAAACTTTGCAGTCTCCAAAGCTGAAGGGATTCACTGCAACAAGAGTCCACAACTCTCAATCAATAAATGCCACTCACAAATTTGTCTTCTTCACAAAAAACCACAAACGAATAAAAGCTACAACACAGGTTTAAGGATTCAAACTAAAAGAGCACTAACCGTATCAGTGTCTTCGGTAATTGTCCAAGCAAACTTGGTCATTGGATGTTTAGCGTACAAAGGTCTCTTCAGCTTATCAAGCGCTGCAAAATTGTTTCCAGTACACCTCAATTAGAGATAGAATACGAAATTTTATGATTAAGACTTCAAGCATATAACTAGAAAACTTTGAAACACTAGTTTTGCAGTGACCTAATCAGACAATTTGGTATTTAGAACTTTCCATACAAATTTCAAATACAATCTATAACAAATTTCAGTTCCACCTATTAGTACATACTTAAATCCCATGATAGAGCTTAAATAAATAATATGACCAACTAATTAGTAAAATAGATTTGAATAAGCTAAGATGTGTAAATCAAACTATAGAATCTAAAGAATTACTGACTATTCGTGAACATAAATGCATGGAAGCAAATAAAATGAAGAGACCATAAATACCAATCACAAAGAGATACCACAACATGATTTTCTTTAACAAAAGTAAAATATTTTATTATTGTCTACACTCTAAACAGCACAAAGCATTCTTTTGGTTAAAAATCACAAAATAAAAGAACCGAGAAGATAACAAAGTCAACCTACAAATTCACTACTGACACTTTTTAAACGTGGAGAATGGCAGAAGAACAGGGTGACATATTATTCATTTAACTAAAACCTGTTGATATGCAAACATAAAACACATGCATAAAATGAATAAACATATTGAAGAGGTAAATAAACCAAAAAGTAAAAAGATTTCATACCAAGCTCAGCTTCTGAACACTTCCAGAATGAAGAATTTTTTGTTTGTAGACTCTTATTCTGGACAATCCATGAAATAAAAAGAAAAAAATATATTTCATCACCGATTCTAAAAAATACTAGCATCGGAGAAATAACATAAACAGCAATAACCATAAGAAACAAGAAGCAAATTTCATGCTTTGAACACAACCAATATACCCAGAACCACCACTCTCATCACCATCCAAACCCCTAAACCGCTACTCTCCTCACCATCAAAACCCCAAAATTGCCACTCTCCTCACCATCCAAAACCTAAAATCGTGACTCTTTGAACCATTCAAACCCAAAACCAACTCCCTTTTCATCATCCAAACTCAGAACCGCCGCCCTTTCCCTCACATAAACCCAAAACCAACCCTCCTCTTCACCCCTTTCATCCTCCTCCTCTGAGAAAAAGAAAAGATATAAAAATTAAAAACAGAGAGCGGCTTTGGTGGAGAGAGAGTGTCAACCGGAGAGAGAGCTTAGGCCAAAAAGAGAGCGGGGCGAGAGTTATAGTCAACGGAGCGTTGATGGAGAGAGCGGCCGATTAGGAGAGAATGGAGAGAGAGAGATGAGTAGCGTCAAAAAGGAAAAGAGCTTTAAGACTTAGGGTTTGAGCAGCTGAAATGAGTGAGAGAAATTTCGAGTGGGCCCAAACATTAAAAGTTGCGACGAATTCGTCGCAGACATTAACTATTAAGAGAAAATTCCCACCCCCCACAAAAAAGTCAATAAAAGTTTGGAAGGGCTGTTTGAAAAATTTCCTTTTGCGACAGATTCGTCGAAATTTTGGCGACAAATTCGTCACAACAATCATTAAAAAACCAATATTTACGGTCTTAAAAAATATTCAAAGATTTTTATTTAAATTAATATCACAAATTAATTTATGATGGTTTCCCACAAATTCGTCGCTAAAATTGTGACGGATTTCGTCGCTAAAATCGTGAAAAAGCCAATATTTACAAAAAAAACAATATTTACGGTAATAAAAATATTCAAAGCTTTTTATTTAAATTAATATCACAAATTAATTTTTTGTAATTTTCACCCTAGTTTTGATTCTTTTATTCTAATTAGAAAATATTTTTATTCTTTTATTCGCAATTTTAATGTTGTTATGAATTCGTCGCAAGGTCCCCTTTTTCCAATTTAATTCAATTTTTCGATGAAAACAACTAAGTAAATTATAATAATTGGGAAATATTGTAATATATATATATATAGGGAAAATAAAGTTAATGGCATTTTAATTTGAAATTTAAATCTCAATTTTTTAAAAAAAAAATATTTTGCTACGAATTCATCGCAAGATCCGCTTTTCCAATTTAATTCAATTTTTCGATGAAAACAATTAAGTAAATTATAATAATTGGAAAAATATTGTTATATATATATAGTGGGAAAATATTGTAATTTTCACCCTAGTTTTGATTCTTTTATTCTAATTATAAAATATTTTTATTCTAATTAATTGCTAGAAATTATTACCCTAATTAATTCAAAAATATATTTATGTTTAGAATAAATGAATCAAAACTTGGGTGAATGTTTAAGACATATAAAATTGAGTAATTTTCATGACTTGGGTGAAAATTTAAGAAATATACCATTACAAACAATTAACTTGTCATATTAATGAAATTAACAGCATGAATTTTACAATTAATTTATAAATATAAAATAAAGGTCATAGTTTTTGCCACGAAAAATGTGATTCCGTGGCAAAGTTTTGCAACGAAAGCACATTTCGTCGTAAAGTTTGTGACGAAAGCACATTTCATGGCAAAAAATTACGACGAAATCACATTTTGTGTCGCAAAATAGTCAACCCAAACTATTGCGACGAATTCGTCGCAAAATTGCCACAAACAAAATTCGTCGCAAATGTTTCGTCGCAAAAGCGTATTTTTCTTGTAGTGTGAGAACATACACCAAGAGTAGACAAAAAATTTTCGTAACGGAACACTCTAAGTTAATTGTAAAAGTTTGTCCTCATAAGTAGCTACAATTAAGATTCCAAAAGGGTTAGAAACACTAAAACTCTGCACTCAATATGTGAATTAAACTTTAAAAAAACTCTGCACTCAATATGTGAATTAAACTTTAAAACTTTTTGATCGCCTACTTTGCATCAAACCGTCAGATACTCCTATAAATACATGATGAAGGATTGATTTTGATTATTGGACATTCACCTAAGCTTTTGATATTGAAATGTTATGAACAACAAGAATTGGTCGAAATAGAAGATAGCTGATTAATTTTCCTCCTTAATTAACGTAGGTAGAGTGGACAATGGTGTCCAAATTAAATTACCTACATTTAGCCACATTATGTTATTTAATAACTTGCTCATTTTGGCGGCACAGAATTATTTTGATGTTAACATTCTAATAGTATTACGTTATGTACTGTCCTAAGACAGTGATAAATGGCAAAACAAAAATGCACGTAATTAACATTGTATTGAACTTATTAGCTTTACAAAAACATTGCATAGAACTTATACAAAAAAAAAAAATTAACATTGTATATAGAGATGATCACAAAATTGATAGACCTTAAAGGAATCAAAATTAAAATTACTAAAATAATCACATCAGCGAAAAATGAAAATGGACGTGGCGAAATCAAACTATGAAATTAACAAAAATTTTTATTGAGGGACTCTCTCTGCTCTTAATTTGTTCATACATTTGTGAGGGATGTTAAAATTTATATATCTTAAAAATAAGTGATTCAAATAATTAACATGATGGGAAAAAAATAGAGAATGATTTCATCTTCAAAAAAAATAAAAAAGAATAAAGTAAGGAATCTGCATAAGCTGGTTGGATTAATTAGCGATCTAGTCTTGCTCTTGCATCCGTAGCTGGTGGAGAATATTATGGACAGTCTCTCTTTGAAGCAGTGTGATTAACGAATATCTCCAGCTTTGGACTCAAAAGAATATTATAGGGAATTGGTGAAAATGTCGAGTGATGAAGTGAGATGAAGACATGAAGATTGTACAAATAAAATTCTTAATTTCCATCAAATCATATGTATGTGTCTGTTGGTGTGTTTTTCTTAGGCATTCGAACTTTCCGACGTAACGACACGAGCTGCTGCTTCTGATTGATCCGTAGTGTTATTTCTTGGAGTCTGTGGTTCTGAGGCTACACAGCAAATGACAGAAATTATTTCTCAAATTAATTTGTTAGCTCAACAAACCTCAATAAAACCAATACAATGTGAACAAGCATCATTTTATTAAAAAAATTAATCGGCACGATAGTACTGAAATCATTCCCTATATACTAAAGTTTAATTTTTCATGCAAATAATATAATCTTAGTAAAAGAAAAATTAAAAAAATTATTACTATGTATGCATTGCCTATATATATTCCATTATAGTATATTGCATATACAATAGTATTGAATACATTATAATATAGGAAATTATATTTTTTCACCTTTAACTATTTTTTATAAGTAATTCACCTTTTATTATTACAAATATATATACAGTTTATCAGTATACAATCATTTTTTACAATACATTACTTAATATTTATTTTTTAAGTCAGAAATTTTATTAAGCAAAATCAACTAAATGATGGATTTGCAAATCAAACCTCTACTAATCAAGATACTTCTGCACACTTAAAAGTTACAATATTAATTTTTTTATAGAAAGAGAAGTATTATGTGAATACTATATAGGACATATGACACGAATTTTAAAAGAAAAATATGCTGAAATATGATATAACTAAATGCGAGGTTCCATAAACAAGCTATACTCAAATCGAATTTAACCTCGGAATTAAAAATGTTGGTTATTTTAGTTGAAGCATTGACAGTATGTATAAGATGGGGTGGAAAGAGGAAGTGGGGCTATCCATAAACGACCACTTGACTGCATCTTCAGAATGAACCATCATCCTGATATTGAAACCACATGCAGTCACTACTTGTTTACACTATATGCACCTCTGTCACTGCTTCCCATTGACCCATTATTTGGGTCATACACCAATAGCCATACAGCTCATCCACATGCTTCAGTTCAGCTTGCCTCTGTGGCCCCCCATCACTTCTTTCATGGTACGTATAACACTTTGTGACAAACCCTACCTAGCCCTTTAATTAACCTATTAATTAGTATGACTTTATGTGAAGAGACATGTGCATTTCTGATTTAACTCTAAGAGTCAAAGATCACTTTTTGACTACTATTTGACTTTGAATAATTAATAAAGTCAAACACTAGATTACAAGTTAACCAGGTTAAGAGGTAGGTATATATATTGCCTAGGCGTAAGGTTTTATCGTGCTTAAAACAGTGACAATTTTCTTTTCATAAGATGCTTTTTGATACAGAATCAGGCCAAATTTTTAAGATGATATTCATGTCACACATTACATTAATTAGAATTTTCATTTGATTAGATTCCTCACCTATTTAGACTTTAAAAATCTATGTTTATTCACCCTAATGACTTAAAAACTAGTGACATATCAGATCCAATTTCAAGAAATCATTATTTTTAAATATAAGTCATGGCCTAATTTAATTCTTTCAAGGAAGAACAAAGTAGAGAAAGGTTAGGAGAAAAAATACCAGAAGAAGAGGGAAAAGAAAGAGGCCTGGACGAGGGTTGAAGAGTGGGAGGAGGAGGATAGAAGGAGTAGGACCCGGGTGGCGTGGCCTCCAAATTAGTAGGATAGTAAAAGAAGGATGGTCCAGGCAATCGTTGAGGTTGGGGCGTAGAGATTGCTCCCCTTTGTGGTGCTTGAAAGGAGTAACCATAGTAGTATGGTGAGGCCGATGATGACGATGTTCCATAAACTTGATGATAGTAATGTGGCTGCTGAACTTGTGTGTTGTAAAGAGCCTGCATCATCCCATCCATCCAATTATATTTCTACCTAACTGTGTCCTCTATAATTAAATTCAAACAATATCTCCATAAAATCAAAAAAAAGGAAAATTTATTTAATTCAATGTGAAAGAGAAAGAAGGACCTGGTGGTACCCATAATCAGGAGAGTAAGGTGGATACCTGCAACAAAAGTAAGGACCGATAAAATTGATATTAGTGAATGTAGATATAGGTGAAGATTGCTTAAATACATATGTTATGGCAATTTAATTTTGATTCTGTCATTAAGAGGACCTACCATGATATCAACTTTTACCAACGATTATGTTGGTTATGGTGGGTACGCATGAAATTAATTATTATATTAAGGCAACAATATAAAAAGCATATATATCATAGTAAATTATAAGAAGAATTTATCTACCTGGAAAATACGAGGAAAACGTATTCTTTTGATTGAAAATGTATTTTATTTTTGAAGTATCGTACCATTAATATTCGTATATATTATATGGCATGTAATGTTGGATGGAGTCCCCACAATAGTTGGCAACTATTGGTCTTAATTGTAAGAGATAAAGGGATAGCATTATTTAGCTAACCACAGTCGCTAACGTTTTCCTTATATAGTTTGTGTATCATATCTAAGTTGGATATGTGCATACGAAACATTATCATGGAGCACAAAAAATCATCATTTGATTCTTAGTATTTATTTCAACTTATAAGAAGGAAATATGAACAAGTAATATAACTAGAGCATCGTGAATGCATGTAACAGCGCCTCCAAATTAAACGTCTCCGGGGTTTATTTATAATCTTTATTCTTCACAGCTAGCTGGCCATGCATTTTTCATTTTCAAGAAAAAAATATTCTTTTTTTTTTTGTAAATGCTAAATTTGGTAATTTCAATGATATTGATAAAAAAAAAGCACTAGAAACTTACATATGTAAAATAATCAAGGACACGTAGCCTTTTTTTACCCTTTTCATGAGCATCAAAGCAAACGTATAGTCGTATAACTTGGTAATTTATACGCATTAGTATTTAGTAGAATATACTAATCATATACATAACATATATAAAGCTACTGCCATGAAACTTAATGATCACCTTTCCTTGTGGGAAAAAAGAAAAAAGAATGGAAAAAGAAGAAATAAGTAATTATGGTCGGTTTTGGTATTATGACAACCTAGGTATAATCACTATAAATACATGTAAATCAAATGCAATATTGATGAAAGTATAATACTTTGATGTTGTGGATACAGCAATATGTTAGGGATATAATTGGATGATAATTGATAAATAATGTAATTATAATCAATATGATAAATACAACATTTATCATCTATTTTTACCTATTAAAAACACTTTTTTACCTCTAACACTTTAGTCATTCATCTTAACTCACTCACTCAATTCTATCTCTAAAACTCTCCCAAACCTATCTTGATAATTATTATGATAAATATGTTATTATAATGATGATAATTAGAACAAACTATCACCATATTTCTAACATACAACTGTTAAGAGCCATTTGATTTTAAGCTTTAATTTTTTTTAAAAAAAATAAACATATTTTTTATGCATCTTTTTTAAATAACAAGTATTCAATTTGTCTGAATTACTTAGTAACGAAGACAAATTACCTTTTTTTTTCCTAATCTCCTATACGAACCAATCAAATTTTAACTTGACCATGCATTGTAGAACTAGTGGGGACACATCATTGCATTTTGCATAGTAGCTGTCCCGAGGTTCATACACAATTGATGAGAGAGCATTGCAACTCCCTCCACAACATATATATACCAAGATTTTATTTGTTTCCTATTTATTTATTTAAGTATTAATTATTTGTGGTGTCACATTGCGGGGTCAATTATAAAATATATTTTGTGATTTACAGGCTGATACCAACTGTGCCAAGTTGGAAAATTTGAAACATAGAAAAATGCCTCATATGTGTATGCCACTTTTGAGAATGGACCATTTCCCCTGCTAGCTACCACTGTGGAAGATAATTCCCAGATTGATTAAAGAAAAAAGGAACAATGACTAACCCATAATGCGGATATATGACCGGTGGTGGTGGTGGCGGCGGCGGAGGTAACGGTGTTGCCACTCCACTATGCGACGGCGTACCCCGTGGTGCATTTCCTTGTTGGTAAGGATTACCACCTTGCGGTCTTCCTGTTTTATAATTTACCAACAAATTAAAACTTTCATGCAAAAAAGGAAGAAATTTTTGGAAAACTTAATTTATGAATGGACTGACCTCTTGGCGGGGAAGGCCTAGGCCGTCCGAGGGAAGCAATATTACAATTTGCTCTTCTTCCATCGATCACAGGATTTGGATGAGCACAAGCCCTTCTTGCCGATTCAGGATCACGAAAAGTCACCTATGTACAAATTCAATAAATTCTTCACTGCAAGAACAATAATATGCAAAACCGAAATGAATTGCAAACATATAAAAGAAGAACTTACAAAACCATATCCTTTTGATTTTCCGGTGTTTTTATCGGTAATAATAACAGCTTCAAGAATCTCTCCGAACTGCTCGAAGTATCTTCTCATCTCTTCGGTCGGAGTTTCCCATGCTAATCCTCCAACAAACAATTTAGTAAACGTTGTGTCTCCGAACTGAGATCCATAATGCGGGTACGCCATGGAACATTCAACTAATCATCAAACAAGAATATTCACAAAAATGGGTATTAAAAAACAACCCTTTTTAGGCCAAAAAATCACCATCTTCTCATATAATCATCTTCATAAGCCCCCAACTCCATTCTCTGGCATAATAGTTTGACCATTGAAACACAAAATTTTCCTGTTTTCAGACCACGAAAGTGATAGTTGAAGATGGGTTGTTATGTGATGGCAAAATAAGGATATAGGAGGAGGAGGGTGTGTGAGTGATTGGATCCGACAAGTGCAAACACTTATTTGCTGTCTAAATATAAAAAAAAAAAAAAGGAGAAGGAAGGAATAGGTTTTAAGAGACAGAGTCACAGAGAGAAGGGGGTGGCTAATTTGTAAATATTTGATTTTAAAATGACAGCTGCGTGGGCTAAGCACTTGAATCTGTCCTCTCTGTCCTTGGCATTAATATACTCTCCCACCCTCCAATCAATTATCTCTTTTCCATGTTTTCTTTAGTTGGTTTTTGTGTTCTTCTCTCTGTTCTCTTTTGGTTTTTGTCTCTGTTTTTCAACTTCATGATCATGTTCTTTCATTTAATTTGATCATAACTAGCACGACTTTGTTAGTTTATTGCTAATTATATAGTTGTCTAGTTGGATATTAGTTGTATCAACAATATTTTGTACCATGCGGGTGGGGTTTTTATAATATTAAACGGGACTTGAATTGTAAAGAGATAATGGTTTATAAATTAAATTTTAGGTTCAAATTTTATAAAAATACGCACAAAGTTACACAAAAAACCATAGTAAAGTTAAAGCAGGTTTGATATTTTTGAAAACGATCGATGGAGCATTATGTCAATACTAATATTGTGTGATTGTGATTAGTCGAGGAATAAATAATTGGTTATGTACTTACTACAGTAATTGTTGCGAGATTGGAGTATTTTAAGGTTAAATTTAACTTTGGTTCACAAAAAAACGATACATCATTTAATCACTCATGATCTGTTTCGTCCTTACCACGTTGGACCACAATTACATGGGTAAGAAAATGACATGTTTCTGGTTCAACGGGTGATATTAGTTCACTTGCAGAGTTTCATACATAAATATACTCATTAGCATAAGAATGGCTAAATCTAGATGGATTTCGATAAAAAGTGTGCCTTGTTGATAATTAATTACTGATTATTGTAGCTAATGTTTTGAAACTCTACAAGAATCTTTTTTTTAATCAAGATGCAATGTTTTTTTTTTATCAGGAATTCATGTCCCATATCTCGGTCCAATTTTAACCTCTCCTACACATTCTCAGAAACTATGTCGACTTGATCATTCTAATTTTTTAGGACTCTGAATTCTTCAACGACCCTCCAAACTCTTTTGTTGTGAAGGCCCAGTGCTCAGCCCATCATTTTATCATCAACTTCATTAACTATAAAAATCTATTGGTTTAATCTGTCATGACAACTACCTTTAAGTAATATTTGATAATTAATGAGTTTTAAATTATTAAATTCAAAAATTTAAGTTTGAGTTATTTAAGTAGGTCTTTAAACTTCTAAATCTTTCCATATTTTTTGAATTTATCTAGATTTTGGACAACAACTGCACAATAACTAGTAGGTCAAACTAGTTTTAACTATCTAATTAGGTGGAATGTTACATAATCAATGCGAAATGCAATGACATATAATTAAATATGAACGATTCACTCGTGACTATTACTTAGGTTCATTATTATATTGAAACTCCATAAATATGAGAAATTACAATTTAAAATCTCAAATTGATTTACTGGGAAAATCATTTCTAAGAATCCAATTAAAACACATTAATTTAGTTGCTCATTAAGTTTTTAATTGGTATGCCTGAATTTGTTTGATTGTGTAAGAGACTTTCTTTTTGTTTCCAGTTTTTTGCAATTTATTCTCCGCATGCCGACCTTTTACATATTAAAAAACGACAGTATCTTCTCCGTCTTTATAAATTTTTTCATAAACTAATCAACAAAATCAATGATCTAACCAAGAACATGACCCCATGTTCCCAACTTTTCCAACTACATCTAACTTCAATATAAGTAGTTATAAGAAGCCAAAATGTCCAACGAATATAACGGTTAGTATAATACTACAATATACGCCAAATCATGTGAAACCAAGTGCTCATGAATGGAAAATTACTTGTATGGAGAAACAAATTACAACTATAAGAATATCGATAATTGGAATCATTCCGATTGGAAGATTCTCATGATCAATAATTAAAAATGAAAAAGCAAGTTAATGAAAAGCTAATAAATGATCTTGTGTTGTGGAACATATTCCTTGACGATTGTTAAATCCATTTAATCGAGGTGTTATTCGCTTTGGGTCTTGTCCGCTATATATGGACCGACCTTCATGATTTTGTCAAAAAAAAAAGTTACTTAACGGGTTGAAGAAGAAATATAATTATAAGTGACACTTGATTTTGACTTTAAAGCGATGTAATATGCATAAAACTACATTTTATTATATAATTTCAGAAAAAAAAAACATACCAGAAGGAACAATTGCATTGAGCAAACCGTTCAATGAAGAGCATGGAATTTCAATTGTGTAAATCATATATATATGATAGTGACTCGTGATCAATCGAAGATCAGCGGCGCCGGCTAAAGCATAGTAATGAAAATAAAATTAATTTACAGTAACAAGAATACTGATCCGAGAGTACTTCCCTTACAAGCCACTTTAATATCTTGTCAAAAATTACATGTCAAGTGTACCATTAATTGATCATTTGAAATGGTACCATAGTCGTATACAGTTTGAATGGTGTATAATTCTTTATACATTCACTTATAAAAAAAACTAATAATTCTATATCCACTTCTCAAATTGGGTTTAATTCACTCCCAAAAGGCTCTTTGTAGGGAGGATTACCATTTAATTATAAATTCATGAGATCAATTTACTCTAGAAATTTGGAATTCTTGATACACACCTTTCAGTCTGAACCCACCTAAATAACTGATAAGTATAGGACAACTCATGGTCGGACACTAATCCAAACCGTTGCACTAGGGATGTCTCTGATACCATCTCAAATTATGTCTAATTCATTTTTAAAAAGCACTTTGTAAAAAGATGATTGCTACTTAATTATAAACCGATGAAATCAACTCAACCTAAGTAATGTAGAGTTCTTAACAACACTCAAATATCCGATCATTTATAGGACATAAGAAAATAACAACTAATATACAATAACTCTAAAGAAGTCATATTTGTGAATAGGGTCGCTCATAGGTCTTGGAGATTCTCGAACTAAATCAAATATTTGAACAAAAAATAATCAGAATCGAAAAAAATCATTGACTTTTGACTTTCTTCAAACCGAACCGTCCCGAAATTTTTATTTGGGACGGTTTTGGATCTTAAGCAATATCCGTACTGAGAACCGTCCCAAACCGTTCTGAACTGAAAAACGAAACTAGTACTAAAAATTATATATATATATATATATATTATGTATTTTGTTGAATGCTTAAGAGATGATTGATGGAATTTCATTTTATGTTATGTATTTGCTTGAATTTTGAAGAGATGATTGATGGGATTTAATTTTCTGTTAGTGTATTTGATTGTGTGTTTAATATATGATTGATGAGATTGATATTACCTTTGATTGTATTAGTGATATAATTTAATGTTGTGTAATTTATTTGTAGATTTAATTTTATATTGTGTAATTTGTTTGTATTTAAGTTATGATTATTTTTTTTTGTATTTAAGTTGAATTTGTTGGAAAAAATTTTCGAGAACCGAACTGGAATCATCCTGCTTTTTCCGTCCTGAATGTTCCGAAGAACAGTCTCAAACCATCCCGAAATTTAGGTTATTTCGGTTCGGTTCTGTTAGGACTTCGGGACTGCTCCGATTCTGGAAAAATTAGGATTTCAGGACTTCGGGACAGTTCTGGTTCTTTTGGGATCTTTGAACCGAATCGGCCCATGAACACCCCTATTTGTGAATAAATGGAAACATATACATATTAATGGGTTTGTATCTTATTGGTGTTGGAATCAATTTCAACATTAAAGAGTTATGAATTTAATTTTTAACAGGAATAAATAAATAATTTATAAAAAAAATATACATATTAAAAATAATTATGACCAAGTTAGATGCTATAATGACTTGATATGGAATTCGGTTACATTTGAAACTGGATTTCCATGGCTTTGATCTGTGCATGTCCCGAAAGGAGATGTTACTTGCAGAAAACATTAGAAGGCCTAAAGACAGAGGACAAGGGAGTGATTGTGTAGGTTGTTGCCAGCGTTAGGGACGAGGAGACCGCTAAAAATTTACTCCAAGAAATATGTACAAGTCTGTGAACTGGCATATAAGTCCTCTCCACGTGGGTCCGTCTCGCTTGCTGATATATATGAGCTGGATTTCATTTACTTTTTCCCTTTATATTTTTATAACTTCGTATTTATTTTTGTTGCGGTGAGAAATTATACAAGTGCACAGAACAAATGTTTTAAAATGCGAACTGCTTACCCCGGGAGAGTAGATTGGCGGTTGGGGGACGCGGCGTTGGTTAGCGAGGCATGGGTTCGAGTAGGAGCGGCGTTAAAATCAGGTAGTCCTAGTTGTCGTGGACCCGTGTCGCACAATAGAGCCAGTTGTTCCCCCATTTGTTTGTCTCACTAAGGTGCTACAGTGACCGTACTAGTGCACAAGTTCAAGTCCGCTACCGGTATCAGCTATGGCTCTCGGAAACATGTCGTAGAAGGGAAATAATGCTTATATGGTAACGCCCAACAAGAGTATACTATTATTGGTCTCCCCCGACTCCCTTTTTGAGGCAAAAAAATCCGAACTGGTTAGAGCATCAAAGTTCATCATAATCGTTGTAACAGGGGCTGTTTGCAGCAAGCCTAGTTAGATTATCTAAAGATAATGTTACACGCTTTTAAAGTCAATTTAGTTGAATTAGAGCTCATGTGGATTGGTATTTCAAAAAAAATCTAAACTGTGCATCAACCCAAACAATTTATTGACTCATCAATTCATTGATTCAACCGCATAAATAAAAAGAAAATATGTAATGACAGAACTCTCTCACTCACTCAATGGTAGCAGCGCATGTAATGTAGTTGACCCACTAATTTCTTTTAATAAAAATTCTTACCTACACTTACTATATAATTCTGTTTATACATCAGACCAATCAGAAAATGATATTTTCTTGGAACATAGATTAGAATTGGTCAAATTATCTAAATGTCATTTTTTAATTGATTTGATGTATGAACAGAGTTACACACTAAGTATAGACAAAAAATTCCTTCTTTCAATTAATCTTCTGTATACACTCATGCTTCACTCTCTCTGCAGCCAAATCTCTAACCCATCACCAAGCTGCATGCTTTGATTTCATTATATAACGTTATGGAGCATTTTTTTTTCTTCTGATGAGTTTTTGTTGTGCAGAGAATTAAACTTTCAACCCTTTAGTGTTGGAGTAGTTGATTTCAGTATCAATAAATTATAAATTATTCTTCCAATATATTTTAGGGTATTGTGAACATTCTCCTAAAATTATTTGAGTTTACAACAAAAAACTTCCCCCAATTTAAACCACACATACTTATTAAAAAACTTAAAACCACATGTATCCTTCAGAGAATAATATTTAGAACAATTACATGTAGGCACAAACGTTACAGAAATATGTTAGAATATAGATGATATAATTAAGCTATGATTATTCAATCATGCTGTATCCTTCAGATATCCTGCGGAAAAAGGCTCTTCTTTTCACATCGTCTAATGGAAAAAAGGATACTTTACGATCCCACAGTTATATTAAGAGGTTTGGTCCCTCATTTCTTTGAAAAAATGTTAGATTGAAGGAAAGATTAAAGTTCCACATGATCTGCACGTACCAATTTGCAATATCCCACTCGTAACATTGATTATCGATTGATCAAAAACAACGTCTGCGACAGGCGGTGTTGTTGGAGAAACATTGATGATTGAAATTAGAGTCGTCAAATCATGTTGTGTTGATCATTCGAAATTGTTTATACATGCAGACGAGACGAATTATACCCACCTGTAATGCTATTCATGGGAAGACCAATAGTGCAGGCAATAAGAGCCCACAACTATCAACTTCATTCTCTTTACATCTTAGGCTATAGGTGGGGATTTCTTGTTTCTATATTTCTTAATAAATGTCTCGTATATGATCTTTGTTCTTGCTTCAATTGTACTACCGTTTACGATGCAACCTATTTTTCCAGTTTATATATTTTTCTTCCCTTGCAAGCTAGGAACATGAATGACAGAGAGAAGGTTCAATATGCCTTTTCAATTTATAGATTATCTTAAGAGAAGAATATAAATCATGAAACCAAACTCTCTGGATGAAAGGAAGACGAGAATTTTATAAATTCAATTTTTGAACGCATGGTATTTTTATGAATTCAAACTTAAAATTCGATATGCGTTTAAAAAATTAAGGCATTCAGATTCTTTTATTTTCCTTATGAGAACCGAATGAATACTATTGTTATTAATAACAACTGAAAAAAAAGTCCAAAATAGTTACCTCGTCAGAATTTCTTCTTATAGTGTGTATCTGTGTTTTGTGTATTTTTTTGATTTATGCAACATTCTGTTCATAAATAAATACAGTTAGTTGTTGATAAATTGTCAGTTTATTTTTTCTTTTCTAAGGTTGATTATCACTCTATTTTATTAGGTTTTGACTAATTAGAATTAAAAAATAAATAGATTGAAATAAAATAAGAGAATTCAATGTGAATGCTTGTACCTGTTTTTGATTGTGTGTAGTTTCTAATTCCAGATCTATTGAAAAGATTATCCTATTTGCTCGTTGAATTTTTACAGATCTGTTGTAAAAATTTATTTATTTATTGTCAGATTATTCAACTGTTTTTTGCAAAATCTGTGGGTTTTTTATTTTTTTTCATCTATGTGAGATTTTGAAACTTTTTTTTTTTTTAATGTAGGGTTTCTTCGACTGAAATTAAAGAAGAATTTTATGCAGTAATTAATTACGTATGAAGAAGAGGCAAATTGTCAACACAAAAATTGGCGTGATTGACAGCGCTATCTTTTAGCATATTAAATTGCGCGTTGATTTTACAAGATAACAAATCCTGACGTACTTTGGTTTGTGATTTGGTCTAGCATAAATCTATTATTTAACAATTTAAGGTATTTATTTGCAATTAGCTTACAATTCTGCGAGCTAAACAGATTGAAATTAAATTTTGACATTTGAGCTCTTTTATGCAGCCCAAAATTAGCCCACAACGTCATGAAATCCATGAGACACACCACAAAAGACCCACCTCAACCCAGCAAGTCTTAAGAACTTGCAAGTGATTTTTTCCTCAACTTTATTCATTTTTCCTCACCGTCATGCAAGCATTTTTTTTTCATACAAGAATATGCATATTGATATTACTATTAAACATTCTAAAAAAATTTGTCACTCTGTTTATTCCATTACTATGCAAATTGTTTACTAAACTTACAATCTACTTTGGCATTTATTTATGAATCCATCACCAGGGACAGAGTCAGGACATCTTCTACCTGGGGCACAACTCTTGAAGACAACCCCTCATCCGACCTCTAATCAATGGCGAATCCAAAAAGTCGGCGACATTGATTCGATGCAGCAAGACTGAACAGATGGGCGAAGCATCAAGGTGATCATATAATGAATAGATTACCTCTTCATGAACCATTCATTGGTGCCCCCCTCTCACTTGTAAGTGAGAGGGGGGCACCGCTACAGGCAGGGGAGGAGGAACCCCCTAATAAGGGGGTTCCAACAGCCGGCAAGTAGGGGTACGAGCTCCCACCAGCCCCGGTCTCCCTTCGTCCCTGTCCACCATAGACAATTATCAAAGCATACTAATTTGGAATTATTGTTACTCTTTCAAATGGTAATTGTGCTTAGATGTAGAAGTAGATTTACAAAGGAGAATGGATGTGGTAGCATAAACGAGCAGTCATCTTTTTATGATCGAAAAAAGAGAACTATACAGGCTCAGGTTGGAGTGGACTGATTCGTTTGGGTCGGGCAGCCTAAGTAATCTATGGTAAACATATAACGATTAATAACATTTTGAGATCTTCCTATAACAGGGTGGTGGAGCAGTTGGCTAGCGCGTAGGTCTCATAGCTATTGAGTGATCCTGAGGTCGAGAGTTCGAGCCCCTCTCACCCCACCAAATGTTTTTAAATCAATTAAAATTGCATCATTCTTTATTCGGTCGATGGACATAAATATTTTTTAAAATGGGATTGGAAATGAGATTGGATTCCCATTATGTGGGACACAAATCCTCTTTAATGCCTTATCATCATTCATGATTCATCTCTCATTCACAAATTTGTTTCTCTTTCCCAGTCCCTGCATAAAAATTGCCCATAAACATGCTTGAAGCATCAGTATTTTCTTTACTTTTCTAGAATATTTATGAATACAAACGCAGTGTTGTTAAGTGATAACTGGCATTTAGCCGTATATAGAAAGTAAAAATGGCTCGCAAATTCTCCTGAGACACAGAGAGGCGTTAGAGAAAGATTTTTAGAAAAAGCGGTCCGTCCATGACGGGTGAACCAAACCGGTCGGTCAACGTGTGAACTGGGACTGTAAACCGAGACCAATTGGTAAGTCTAATTGAGTTGGACCCATAAAGGCCTAGGGCCCACAGGCTCATTAGGCCCATTTGGTTGGAGGAGAAGAAGAAAAAAAAAGGAAAAAAAAAAAGAGAAAAAAGGAGAAGGAAAAGAAAGGAGGAGAAAAGAAAAGAAAAGAGAATAGAAGAAAGAGAAAAATGTTTCTCCCTTCCCTTATCTTTCCCTCCATCTTCCTTCCTCCATCTCTTTGCACCATGATCATCAGTCGATGATCTCAATCCGCGAGGCATCTAGACTGTGAAACAGTCGGGCACTCCCATCGACTATCTGACCGTGGTTTGCTCGCTAGACCAACATCGAAACCTGGTCCTGCAGCTACTATCTGTTGCTATGCTTTCGCCGGAATCGAGGTAGGTAACTAGAACCACCTATTTACTATACTGTTTATTAGTTAAATCGGTATTGATTCCATCATTGATATCAGAGCTAGCACAGATTTTGAATTTGATTCGAAAATATTGTTGGTCTCTGTCTAGGATGCTTACTGCATTTTTATTGCATTCAACTTTTTGTCTCCAATGCGATTTTTGATTCGAGTTCGTCCGGAGCCAAAATTTGAAAGTTGGAATTTTGAAATTTTGATAAAAGATTTGAGATTAGTGACTTTTAAAACATAACCTGCCCAAATTTCGTCGCGAAATTCCATCAGGAAGGTCGTCAAAATGACAAAAATCGGATCGAAAAATATTGGGTGAGAAGCTTACAGATGAATTTTTTTCATCTGATCCAATAAGCCATGAGGCGTATTCTCATTGGATGAATGTGGACCAATTAGAACGCACCACTTGGCATATGAGGAGTGTTCCTATTGGTTGGCGAAAAACACGCGGACCTCTCAGAACGTGACAAGTGTCTCGTTGACCAATCAACGTTAATTCAATCAAAGTTGAATGAATGTGGACTAATCACCAGACGACACATGTCACATTGACAGTGACACACAACTTGCGTGGTCCAATGAGTTATTGACACCAGGCACACGATCAGCACAATCAACATGACTATACAAAACGTGTCCTAGTGACATATCGATACGTGGCGGACTGCAATGTGGTCCGACATTTGTCATGCTGATTGTACTTCCATGCCAACAACGGATACCACCCATTGAGTGGCATGTGGCAGTAGTTTCCACTTGGTAGCCACATCATTGTCACGTGTCATTACACGTGGCAACACCATTTGGACTGTTAACCAGGTGGTCGAATCACAGGATGACACGTGTCTCATACTGACACATGTGCATCGGTGATGATGACACGTGACAGTGGAATGGATGACACGCGTGCCGCGCGTGGTGGCGCGTGGCCATTAACCAAGTGGCGCGTGTGAGGGCGTGACACGTGTCCCAACCTCCATTTTTTGCCAAATTTTTGGGGAAATTATTTTTGATTTTTTTGAAATTTTTGGTATATTTTTCACAATTTTTTGAGTTTCACAACAATTTTTTCCAATTTTTTGGTATATGAAAATTGTTTAAAAGTTGTGAAAAATGAATTTTTTCCAATAATTATTTTGGAAATTAGTTTTTCAAAATAATTGATTTGGAAACGTGCAAATATGGTTCTC
>CAODLS011104381.1:0-19194 GCA_948243855.1 Flueggea neowawraea | reverse complement strand
AGCACTATTTAAACACCAATAAATTGGGAAAAATAGTTCAAGAACTCAAAAAATTGTGAAAAATATACCAAAATTTTTAGAAAAATCCAAATTTTATTTCTACAAAAAATGGTCTTTGAGACACGTGGCATGCGCCTCCATATTCCACGTGGATGAGAGAACGCGCGCACACCCGCCAGTGCATGGTACACATACGCGCATTGAACTTCCGCCACGTATCGATTTCAGACGACGCCATGTTTTGCCGTCACAGGAAGCCACATGTCACAATAAGGTTTCATATACAAGGCAACTACGCCATGTGTGACCATATCATTGGATACATGTGATGATTTGTCGGTCCAGTCAGCATGCCACGAGTCACCGACGTGTACACCTACGTGGCGCCATTTGCCAAGTGTCACCATATCATTGCATACGAGCGATGACGTGTTGGACAAGTCATCACGCCACGTGTTCATGATGTGGTCGCCTATGTGGCACTATTTACCACGTGTCGTTCAAGAAACTTCTGCCACGTGTCGCGTTCTGAGTGGTCTGCGTGCAACCAATAGAAACGTGCCACGTCACCGTTTCTTATCAAATGAATAAATTCATCTGGGTATCCTCACTCACAATAATGCTTTTTAGTTCGCTGATCTCAAATCTTTTGTCGGAATTTTGAAACTCCAACTTTTATATTTCGACTCCGGACGGACTCTAACCAAAAATAATGTTCGAGACGGAAAGTCGAATACAAAAAAATCACAGTAGGCATCATAGACAGAGACCAACAATATTTTTGAAACATATTCAAAAAACTCGTGTTGACTCTAATACCAATGAAGGAATCATATACCGGTTTAACTAATAAATAATATAATAAATATTTTTGACTTACTAACCTCGCATGACCAGTTTTATGTTGGTCTTGCGAGTAAACCACCGTTGAAATGTCAACAAGAGTGCTCGGCTATTTCGCAGTCTAGATGTCACACGCGATCTGTGCAGAACTCGGGACAGGAGGCCGAACATCTCTCTCTCAGTTGAGAGCTCTCTCTCTCTTTTTGTGTTTGTAAGAGTTCTAAAGGAAAGGAATGAGCAAAGCTCCTTATATAGGCCCTCAAACGGGCTAACGAGCTCATTTCATCACTAACTCAATTGGGCTTGTCAATTTGCCTCAATTCACGTCTCGTTCACACCTTGACTAACCGACTTTGATTTGGATTTTTCAATTGGTCTCGGCCCACGGTCTTGGTTCACACCTCGACCGACCGAGTTCGATTCACCCGTCATGGACGTACCACTTTTTTCAACTTATATATATCAGGTGCATTACATTGAATGCAATATGGATGTTTTACGGTTAATATTATCATCAAATATTTCGGATTCAAAGTTTAATTATCTTAATTATATTTCGGTTATAATTATCTTAATTCAAAACTTTTATCAACTATATATTGCCCTCTTTTTTCAAATGAAATTCGGTTATTTAATACTTATTTGATTTTCAAATTGATTTAAGAAAAGAATATTTTCTTTAATTAATTATCCAATAATTATAGTAATTTAGAATTAAAAAGAGGGATAAAATGTCTAAAAAATTAATAATTTAGAATTAAAAAAAGGGATAAAAGTGTCAAAGGTTTTTTTCACATCCTAATATTTATAATTGTTATAATTATAATTACCATAGTAAATTAATAATAAAAAGTAAAATGTTGTATAAAAGAAATCTTGCTCCAGCAAATGGAGAAATCCTTGTTCAATTTAACGACCATTACCATTATAAAAATACTATTCCAAAAAAGTTATATTAAAATCTTGTTCCTGTACTAGACCATGTTACTCTTATTTCAAATATTATACTACTCCTATACTAGAAACATTAGAACCGAATAATCATTTCTTCGAACTTAGGTAGGATAGCTACCATCATAACAAGTTATTAGACAATAACTGCTTGATAATCTAAGGTTGCCGAGGAGAAACAAATTTTAGACGTGCTTGATAATAATTATTAGACACTGCTAAAAGGAGTTATGGTTAAATAGTTGTGGGCTTTACATGGGATTGAGAGTATCATTGTAGAGACTAGGTATTTGAAAAAATCCTTTAGTCAGCAAATGATTATTGTTAGGAGAAATAGATCCATTGGGACTGTATTTAATGCTATAAAACCATTTCCACGCAACTATATTTGATGCACAATCATGATGGACAAAGGTCTATGTTTTTTTTAAAAAATAATACATTAATCTTCTCTCCAATGTCAACTTTTTACACTTGCTGTTAAGAAGTTTGGGTATTAGTGGTTATGTAATACCCTGCCGGTTCAGACTGGTTTTCCTGTAGCTTTTCGTTCAACTCCAATTTGATCCTTGAATGTTGTGATGATGATTAAGTGTTGGGATGATGATTAATGGTGTTTAATGATGATATCTTGGTAAGGTTTGGTGTTGTTGAGCTCCGAGAATGATTCGGCCCGTACATGGAAGCAAAGGAAGTCAAGAAGTGTTGTTTAGAGCATGACAACGTACGTTGGCAAAGTAGAGACGTACGCCATCTGGATTTGCATCAAGACGTATGTTATCAACTCAAAACGTACGTCATCTAAGGACAACAATGATCAACAGATGTTAGCTTAAGTGTGACGTATGTTGTGATGTGTTTTATCAGATCTGAGGCTTCTACGAGTCATATAACGGACGTTGATGGATGAAGACGTACGTTGTGTGTGTGACGTAGGTTGCTTGGAAAAGAACATACGTTGCCTTTGAAAATTGTCGAAACGACGCGTTTTGATATGTCAACCTTTATAACACCCAAAACTCGATCCCTTCGTCCTTTTTTCTCTAATTTTCAGTCAAATCTCTCTCAAACTCATCAGAATCATTCTCCCATTGCCTACCCATCATTCCTTAACATTATTTGCGGTAAGATTGTGCACCTTTTTCGATTTTTACTTCATTTTCGTGCTTTGATTTCAGATTTCCTTTTTAGGCTGAAAATGAAATAGGTCTCATATTTTGATTGTTTCTATGAGAATGGTTGTTAGATATTGTTAGATAATGATATAACAAGGCAAGAAACACCTAGATTAAGCTTGGATTTGAGAGATTTGAGGTAGTTTTGTGTGGACTAGAGTTTGATTCGGGTTTGAAAAATTTCTTGATGATTTTGTATTTTTTGGTAAAATAAATTGAAAATTCAAATTTCTGAGGTTGATTAGAGTCAATGTAGGTGATTGGAAACAATTTTTATCAAAAGGACTGGTTTTGATATTTTACATGTTTGGGGCCTAATCTGACATTCTTATTAGTTAGAGGATTGTTTTGGAATTTTTTGAAAAGTTTGAGGACTAGTTTGTAATTTACCCAGCCGTGGGACTAAATAGTAATTTTTCAAAAGTTGAGGGACCAAATGATAATTTTACAAGATGTTCGATTTTCAAGTCAAGAGTTTTAGATCATTGATCGAAATAAGTTTTTTGACGTTGTCAAGGGTCTAGGATTGCATTTTTATTATGCGTATATTCTATAGTAAAACATTTGATCCAGCTACGAATTATTTGCTTCCAGCTATGTCCAATGCCTGAGGTGACCATGCATCCATTAGAGTTGCGCTACTGGATTATTTGCCTCGGTGTTCAGGTGAGTTGGATGTCACTCTATACTCGTAAGTTGTGTTTCCTAATTTATGTTTTTTTTTCATGCTTTCATTCTAACATGTAATTTAGATTAGTTGAAGGTTCGGTAAACCACAAGCCTAGTTTGTGTGAGATTCTGTGATAAGCAATCTGTTTGATGTAGGTCATATCTTTTTGTATTAAATATTTTGTTTTAATATATATATATACGATCTCTGTAAATATCTGTTTGTTTTATATCCTTGTATGCTTATGTATTTTTTACTTTGGTTAGTACTACTTTAACATATTTATTAGTACTTAATAGGTAAGATTTGCTCACTGATTATCGGTCATATATTTTATATCATATACCTTATACATATATATTCTCTGATGGCAGTAGTCCACGTATATATTCTCTAGTGGCAGTAGTCCATATATAAGCCTAGTGGCTAATTATATCTATTCTCTGGTGGCAACAATCCACATATATGCCTTGTGGCTAATACTTATTTTGAGTCTATATTATCAATCACACCCCTATAGTATGTTGTACTGTGATCTGACAGAGTATATCATGCTGCTTGTGGATATACTCTTATGAATCAGTTTCTGTTTGTCCCAACCTTGAACCCTTAAGGTGTCGGGTACTGTGCGGGCCCTAAGGTTGTTAGCTGTCTGGTTGAATGAGATGAATTTTTTTTTATTTTTAATGAGTTAGCTTTGGAGCATTAAGAATTTAGTGAGTGTTTATGGCTTTTAGTGTTAGACAATAATATGTTTGTTTGGAGTGATTGATTATTGTGTTAATTAGCTAATATAGACGATGTAGTTGAATCTGTATTGGAATAAGAGGTCATATCACATTGTGCCAAATTGGTGTGATTTTGGACAAATTTGGAGGTGATTCAGGAGACTTCAGAGTCCCTTTTGACTTTGATATTTAATCGAAAGAGAATAAATAAAAATAACGCAAGACAAGTATTTGAGGTGAAGTTATTAAAGGTTTGAAGTTGATAAAGGAACTAGTATTTGAATAAGAGATCGACATGCTATTAATAGAGACACAAATGACACTTAAAAGGAAAGGAGGAAAGTAGTAAAGATATGAGACCTGAGGAGAAGATAATGGATTCCACTTTATTAGACAATAATAGTGATGTTGAAACAACAAATAACACAAAAGGCATTAATTAGAAGCAAAGGTAGAATAGAAGTGGAAGATAACTCACATGGAATAGAGTCAACGTGGGAAACAATAATAAATGACATGGACGCTTGTTTACTTGTAATGCATATAATAATAGCACCAGTGATAGTTTCAAATGAAGAGTTAAATGAAAGAAAGTTTGCGAGAATTGTTTGCACAACAAGAATAACATAAAAAAATCTTATTGTTTATTGCTAACAAATATACTAGACTAACAAAGAATACAATCAACAATCTTAAATGAAAAATGTCCAAGTGATGTGATATGTCAGATATCGAGAATGCAAGTAATGACCTAAGAGGAGATGGAAGAAACGAAAATAGAATAGTGGCCACCATCAATTGCACTCTTGTACAAATGATCATAGACTTTGAAAATTAATGATCAGGAAATAAGTTACCGTAAAATTGAGGAACATTAATAATAGTTTGTCAACGAATTTTGGTGACCATTAACAAAAGTATTAAATGAGCTACCATTAGAGATAGGAAGTTGTGTACCATCACTTATTATATCTCCTCGACACTAGAATATTATGAATGAATGGTAAGATAGTGGTATAAATTGTAGTAGGTTAAGAGCGATATTATTGTGAAGAATCTAATTTTAACTTTTGGTTAGGAAGGAGGTGGCAAACTAAGTAGCTAGGGAATACAACAAGAGTGGCGAGGGGCATTTACCACATTTACCATATACTTCGCAATTAAAGCAAACGTTAGCAAATGGAGACATGGAGTATGCAAGTTAAGTTGCCATGATGGTCTGGGAGGCGTAAACATTAGCAAATGCTGACATGGAGTATGCAAGTTAAGTTGCCACTATCATGTGCAACGCGAGTGAAGATAAATCTAGTAATATAATTTACGATCGTTTTAATTAAATGTGATTAATTTACAGGACAATAATATGGAAACAAATACAAGGCAAGGCGGAATTCAGCAACTCTTGGCTGCGGAACCAGAAGCTCAACGAATTGTCGTTGATGCCCAAAACGGTACCGTTTGATTCATCAAAATATGCATTGCAATATCTTCAATCGAAAATTGTTTATCGAATATAGATTGGTGTATTGCAATGTGTGTTTCCGATTCCGTAAAATTAGGTGATTTGTGCTTTGGGATTGGTTGTGGTTGTAGCGAAATTAGCTAGATTGAAGCAGGCGAAAGAAGAGGCTGATAAAGAGATTTCAGAACATAGAGCTCTGGTCGAGGTTGAGTTCCAGAGGAAACTTTATGAGGTAATGTCATTCGATTTAAACTGCTTCTCTGTTTGTGCCTCGACTGTGATTGATATGATATGGCTAAAATTTTGATGCATGTGAATGCATTTTTTATCTTGGTTTATTTAAGAGTTGTGGAGGTGCTAATGTGGAGCGGCTTAAGAAAAGACACAGACCAAAATTAATCATCTTAAACAAGAAGCTGGAAAAATTTCCAATGATGTTGTTGACATGCTTCTGAAAAATGTGACAACTGTGAAATGCTAGGCCTGCTGATGTCAAAGCAATTGTTGAAAACACAGTTGCTTTCTTCGTCGTGGATTTTTAACAGTTTCATTGATTCATGGATTGTTTATTGTTTCTCAGCAGTTTGTAGAGTGTATAGCATAGCTATACTCGATGTTTAAGAACCAATGCCGGTAAATCTTGGCAATTTCTTTCTGGTCCAGTCAATTTGCTAACGAATTTTCTTCGACAAGTATCGATATACTTGGTTGGTTGTTTGTCAAGATGGAAAGATTATCAGCACAAATAGTTGATTCGTGTTCTATGATTGTTCGTATTGTGATTCGGCTTGTATGTATACTCAATCATACACTGTGTTGTCTGTGAAATTGTGTACAAGCACATGAGGAGCGAAGTGTGAAGAGTGAATGTGTTCATGTGGGATGCAGGAACACTGAAAGATGGCATTCTTGTGCAAAATAGGAGAGGGATAAGCAATCTCCACCGTAAATTATGGAGAATTTTTTCAGAAACTTGAACTTGTGTTTGTTTTATGTAGATTAAGGGGAAACAGATTGCGGATTTGTTAGTTATATACTAAAACAATTTAGAGATTAACACGGCCTTTTCTAATAAAAATATGCATATGAATAGTGTGATATGCTGAAACAAACATCCTAGACAAATCCATTCTATGTAAACGATAGGTAAATGTAAATGATTATTACATCTTACAAGATGAGTGAGTCTGTAAACGGACCTGGTTGTGTGTGAAAATTTGTGATTTGTGGACATCTAAATTTTGTTTTGAACCAAAATGATTTGGGTTTTAGTTGACTAGTTAATAGTTCCGAAGATACTGAAACAATCAAATCATTGTTTCAATTGTTTTCATTGGAAGATCAGAGCTGTCTTGTTTATTCTGTTCTGGTTTAGAAATAAATGGACCCATTTGAAGTTCATAAAGCTTAAAAAATACTTATCTCATTGGAACTTGGTTCGCATTGACCAAAAGCGAAAAGGTTTGTTAGGTGAGACGAGGGATAGGAACAATTCATCTCTGTAGTCTGTACCGCATAGTGAAGAAGAAAACGAAAGAGTAATGCAAGAAAGAACCAAAATCTGAAGACTGTCACGGGTCAGAGACAAACGATCCCGGAAATATTTTTGCATGTATCATAACATACGACATGCCACATGCAAAATCAGTAAGAAATGGGTACCACACAAGTTGTATTATCTTCAGGAACCCCACTTCGTCCTGCTGTTGCTTTTTGTTCCTTTTCTACTTCAACAAATGTTACTACCTTGCCTATTGTCCTGTAATAATCCATCCATCCATGTTTATTTTCCTAAAAAAATTTCTTTTACCAAAGGAGATGTCTATTTACCAACAGTGTGTTAGTTCTATAATTAGCATAATTTTTGAGAGGTGGATAGATTATCTACTAAAATGTCAGAAGTTCAAATTTTAAAAAAAACAATTACTAAAAAGAGAAATTGTTAATACTTTAATTTTCAAGGTGATCACCCATTTTTTTATATTTATAAGACCTAATTAACAATGCATTCAGCTTTAAAAAGCTCATTTTCAAAAAAGAAGAGTAAAATCGTTGATATTCTAATATCCAACAAAATCACCCACTATTTGTAAAAAAAAGAAAATATCCATGTTTATAAAACGTAATTAACAATGAGTTGGGGTTTTAAAATCGCCTCCTTTAGGTCCAATATTCTGCGATCACTATCTTTTCTATTGAAAACCAAAATCTCACTTAGTCTTAATGAGTAAGTAAATCAACAGGGTAAAGATCCGGGAGACGACAGAAGAGTCCGTCTTATCTGGTAAAGAAAGCTTTAGAAAAGTTGATAATGATTTCAAAAAAAAACTTGATAATGATTGGAACACAATTTCAAGAGGATTAAAAAAAACAATGTGCCTAGATCATTCAAGGCTACATATGATAGTATTAAATAAAGAATGGCCAATAAGATAGCAAGAACAGACCAATAAGAGATGAAAGAAGTTTTGTTGGATTGGACACATGTAAAACCACTAGGGTTGGGTGTGTTTTGGTTTTGACTGTTGGAGCCGCTAAAACAAGACAATGTTGACCATTTTCCCCCACCCAGGCAGCTGATAATGCCACCACGTGATCTTCCTCATCCTCCCTTTCCTAATTCCTAGGCCATTTTTACTCCCCCCCTGCTCTTCCCAAATTAACCCCTTTTTACCGCCGGGGATTAGAGCGGTTAGAGTTGTTCTCCTACGCCTAACGGGTTTGGAGTTCGATTTTTGCCGTAAACGCATGGCGAATTAAGGGCGCAATGCCCTTTAGTTAAAAGCGAAATGTATAAATTACATGCTCAATTGCAATATTCTTTATTATTGGTTTATGATAGTTTATGAGTTTTTTGGCCTCCATTTTTTTTAAAAGAAAACTTGTTTTTAACTATAGTATACTTGATTTAAAAAAAAAACTATAGTATACAATTTCATCAATGATTGTTAGTTTACTGAGATCTCCAAGATCGGAGTTTGAGATTTTAATTTCTTAGCCCTTGTCATCGACAACAAATTAAGGTCAAAACATAGAAGAAAACAAATAAGGTACAAACTTTTTTACGTAACCATAATAAGAATGAAAGTTTACCAAATCGATCGAATCTTTTCTTTTTCATTTTAAAACGAAAAACACGTCAGGATTATCAAAGTGCTTAAAAAGTTTTTCTTCTTATTGCAAAGTTTCAGTACTTCACATTCAAGAAAAGAAAATGAGTAGCTTGTGCCTGATATATTTATATGCATATAGCTTTCACAATATTTATGATTTCATTGTGGCATGCATGTGGATGAGTAAAATATATATTAATTACCAAGTACGACTGTATGAAGCATAAATCAAATCCATGACCTTGACCCAACGTACTGGTTCGGTAATAATTGATTCTAAATCCTAGGTATCATTGTTAATTACTAAATTATAGTAGAGCTCTAAAATCTGGGAATGAAATGAAACAATTATAGGCAATAACCGTTTCACTACATGATTAAAAAATCAAAATTTTGCAGTGGAGTGGTTCAGTTTTCTCTTTTCTTCATTAGAGGCCTTGAAGTTTAGCCTTTCTGCGTAAACACATTTTAAAAGTTGATGAACATGAAAAAGTGTTAAAACTCAATAAAAAGAGATAATTTCTCATTCGCACTAGATCCCGTTTGATTTGAATTGGAATTAATATGATACGTACTAAAAAAGTGTCTAGATATCGAGAGATCTAATAAAAAATTATAAAATTATTTTCTAAAAAGATATTTTAAAAATAGGAACAGAACATCGTCGGTTGCATAATGATAAGTGTTTATTGGTGCGTGCATATATGCATGCATGCATGCCTGATCACTAGTTGATCTGATAGTTGAATGCAACGTATCCATGCATATATGATTGGTTCAATAAAATAAACTATATATCCAAGGAATAGACACAAATTGCTTAAGCTAGGACAATGTCTAAATATAAAAACTTTCATCTATATCATCATTTATTCATGATTAGGTAGACAGTCGTTTTACTTGTTAAATTGGTGCATCTTCCACAAAATCCATCATTGTTAATTGCCTCATTTCTCCCCTCTTTCTTACCAGTATTGGTACTCAAGTAATAGGAGATGATCATTCATTTGGAGCTTCAAAACCATTAAATGCCAAATTCCTAAATATTCATTACTTACAAAAATCACGAAGCAAAACATTTTCTAATTATCTCTAATATCAACAATTATTTCAAAATTATAGTAGTCATCTTTTTCTTTTAATTTGAACACATTAATATCTTCTAAGATTTGGGCATTGTCATTTGAGAAATAAATTTCATTTGAGGCACTGATAGATCAATAAAGATAGAGTTTTACCAATATGAAGCCTATAATCATATTAAACGCTAAAACATTACAAATTCGATCTTCGATGGAAGTCAATGTATGAAAAAAAAAGATAATATTTATTTAATTAAGGCTAATTAATAACATATATACTAAAAATTTAAATTTACGATCTTATCAAATGTGAATGGTGATGATAAAATTAAGGCTAACAAAGCCCTATATTTCGGCAATTGGGTATTATTTATTGATGAAAAAAAAAACAATTGGGTATTATTGGAATAAGAAGGTTCCACAATGCATATCTTTGAATCAATGGTAGGTCCCACGTGCCTGAAAGCAAACAACGCAAATAGGCAGTATTATATTTCGCCGTAATACTAACGAACAGTACAAATTTCAAGTTCTAACGGCTCACCAACAAACTGTAAAAATGGCGACACGCCGACACCCACGTTGTTTCTTCGTCACCTCCAACATCATCATCTCTGTTACTCCTCTACTACCAATATCAACACTACTACTACTCCTCCCTCCCTCACTCTCACAAACAATCTCTTGCTTCAGCATCAGTCCATGACACCTCCACCATGCACAGATACTGCTGCCACTACTTCTTCATCCACAGCTTTCTTCTTCTTCGATGCATTATTGTTTCTGGGTTCGGATCCATGGGACCCATCTCGGCGGCATTCGGAGACTCCGGATTCTTCTGCGCCATTGATGCCAGCGGTCACCAAGACGTCATTTGCTGGTCAAAGAACACAACTTTAATACCACCCTCCTCGCCGCCGCCCACTTCTTCCGACATGCAGCCGATGGTTGTGCTGTCTGTCGGCGAAGGTTTTCTCTGCGGAATTTTAGCGAACAGTTCGCAGGCGTTATGTTGGAGCTCCTGCTATTCGGGTCAAGATCTCGTTCCGTCGGGGTTTCAAAACACTGCTTATTCTCATATTGCTGCTGGGAAGGATCATGTCTGTGCAGTTAGAGGATCTTACCATTCGGAGCACGATTTCGGGACAGTTGATTGTTGGGATGTTGTAAAGGGCAAGAATAATAGTTGGAATAGTGTACAAAGTAGTGTTTTTTATGATCAGTCTATTGCTAATCTTGTTTTCAATAAGGTAGTTTCTGGTGAAGGGTTTAGTTGTGGGAGGGTTAGAGAAGGAGGGGTTGCTTGCTGGGGACCAAATTCGAAAAATTTGGGGGTTTCAAGGTTGTCTGAGAATTATACTGCCTTGGCTGCGGGGAGATATTCTTTTTGTGGAATCTCAGAAGAGTCTAGTGAGGTTGTGTTGGGGAAGTAGTAGTAGTAGTAGTAATGGTTCTTTGACGGGTCCTCCGGTTGGGACTAGGTTTGTGTCTGTCACTGCTGGTGCTAATCACTTTTGTGGGATTAGGGAAGATAATCATGGTGTTGAATGTTGGGGAAATGTTAATTCGTCCTCTGTTCCAAAGGTTAGCTGTGGATTCATGGCAGTTGCTTCTTCAGACTTCACTTCTTGTGGAATTCGGGAAGATAATTTAGTTACTGATTGCTGGTTTACTAATGGGACTTCACCACCAGACTATAATCCTCCTCTGGAGTTGTGTAGTCCAGGGCTTTGTAGTCCGCGTTCTTGTGGTGAAGGCGAATTTACTTTCAATGCGAGAATTCTAAATGAACAGGATTTGACAAGCTTGTGTATTAGGAAGGAGTTGGAGATTTGTATCCCATGCGGGTTAAATTGTTCTGAAGGTTTTTTCCTGTCTAGTCCTTGTACTGAGAATGCTGATAGAATATGCACAGCTTGCTCTCTTTGCCAGAATAGTTCTTGTTGGGATGCTTGCAGGATGCATTCAACTCCGGAAAAGCAATGGCACCGTTGGGTTAGACTGGTGATCATAATTGGCTGTTCTGCATTTGGTTTCTTGTTGATATTAATCACCTTCTTCTTTCTTCCACGTTTCGTTGTCAATCGGAAAGAAGGATCAAAGAAGCAGTTCAAATCCTCTTGCATTGGCAAACCAGAGATGGACACCGAAATTACTTCTGATTCATACCCTCCTCCTTCAATGTCGTCTTGTCCAGGGGCGGCTCAAGTATTTAGACTTTCAGAGATAAAAGATGCTACCAATGGTTTCAAAGAATTCAATGAGCTTGGCCGGGGAAGCTATGGTTTTGTCTATAAAGCCATTCTAGCCGATGGGAGGCAAGTGGCAGTGAAAAGAGCAAATGCTGCTACAATAATTCACAGTAACAGCAGGGATTTTGAAATGGAGCTGGAAGTCCTCTGCAATGTCAGGCACTGTAATATTGTGAACTTGCTGGGTTATTGCTCGGATATGGGTGAGAGGCTGCTTGTTTATGAGTACATGCCCCACGGAACTCTTCATGATCACCTCCATAGTGGCCTTTCTCCTCTCAATTGGAACCTTAGATTGAAAATCTCGATGCAGGCTTCCAAAGGGCTTGAATACTTACACATGGAAGCGGAACCTTCAATCATTCATCGTAATGTCAAAACCTCAAACGTTCTTTTGGATGCAGAATGGGGAGCGCGAATTGCAGATTTTGGAATTCACACTGCGAACGAAAAGGATCTTGGCGTAGACACGAAAGACGATGTTTATAACTTTGGAATTGTACTGCTAGAGATTCTTAGTGGTAGAAAATCATATGATAGAGATTACGACCCTCCAAGTATAGTTGATTGGGCAGTGCCTTTGATCAAAAAGGGTAAGGCAGCTGCTGTAATTGATCGGTATGTTGCTCTCCCGAAAAATGTTGAGCCGCTCCTTAAGTTGGCCGACATAGCAGAAAGGGCTGTACGGGAGGATCCTAGCGAAAGGCCTACCATGTCAGAAATAGCAACTTTGTTAGAGCAGATTGTGAAGGATGGATTGATATTATAGTCTCTTCATTTCAGATTGAATCTTCACATATTGAGTAAACTTGAATTGATGGAGAACCATTAACATACCACGAAAACTTAAGCGATTATTCTTACTCGCTTCTGTATATGAGCTCTTTGTACATTATGTTGTTTCAACACCTTCTTGTCCTTTTTGTCAATGTTCTTTTTGTCAATTTCCTTTACCCCTGTAAGGAAGGGGATTCAATTTTTATACCATTCAAGATCGATTCTTTTCATGGAAGTCGATACAGTAATAAAATTTCCTTCTTCTGTAACTCCAGATAGCAATCTTTTTGTCTTCTGAAACATGTTCTGCTCATCTGCAATAATTGGAAAGGATACAATGGAGAGAAAATTTTCTTATTTCCAACTTGAAAATGCATTAAAAATCTTAGGAAACTAAATATTTTCATGCATATATGGATATTGTAACCAGAATCCTCCATTTGGAGTGGCCTTTACCATTACTGATGAGGATGCTCATCACAGTAGTATAGCTAATAAAACAGAGCAACACTTAACGGCTTCAAAGCCTGTTTTGCCATTTTGTGCTTGTTCTTCCTTCTTTTCTTTGCGAAAGAAGAGGAGTTGCTAACTCTGGGATCTTGAATTTTTTTGATTTTTACTTCCAGAATTATGATGCTTACTGTAGTGCTCATTATTTGCAAGAGCTGAAGCATGACAGTATCTGCCACCATTATCAGCAGCTAGAACAAGCACATACCAGTAACATTATTGCTTATGATGTGGTCAAATTAGCTTTTAGATTTTTGAAGTAGTGTTATTATTTTCCCACATACAAACTTAAGGAAGCTCTAAAACGTTCTTGAATGCTTGGATTATCAGAGTAAGATTTATAGCCTGCAAAGTGCTGGATGTAAAATTTCGAGTGTTGAATTAAGTATAATAGCACCTAGTGATAGATTTTCCTGAGACACATTAGCATGATTGTCTAGAAATGGATCCCCTGTTGCAGAAGAGAAGAGACCCTCATCAGGAATGAACCTAATGCTTGTCCAAACACTAGCAAGCATGTGGCTCCTTCTAATCTTGTAAGGGATCAATCTGGTAGAAAGCTTTGCTCACCGTGCAAGCATTTTGCGCATCCTTTCATTCTACAGCGAAACAATCAATCGTAACACATCAGCTTTTTGCACAACATGTCACTGAATTATTCAAGTACTAATCTGTTCTTGTCAGATGTTGTCACATAAAAAACCTGCGAGTGTACAAAGCTCGTTATAGTTCATCAGCGTAAAATCTACAAAGATCCAATAAATGCCGCAAGATGAGACATCGATATGTTTTTATCGATACCTCCTCCTCTCAGGTGTCATATTTGATGGTAAAAACATAAACCGAAACCCAGTATGTACTGATAAATCTATTGTCAAACTAAACTGGCTCAGGTTCTTGGCTTTATGCTCACACAATATATATGCATATAGAGATTCTTTATCTTCTATTGATTTTAAACAGACTCAATCTCAGACTCCGGAGAGGTAAGCAAAGGCTATCAGTTATTTAAGATCTTCAGGAATGAATGAGGTGCCCATAAACCACTCTTCGGGAATGCTTTTTAACAGCAGAAAGGGAGATATTACAAGACATAACGGTTGAAGTGTTTCCCTGGAAGATATTGGTGTAAAAGATAGATGGAGAATCCAAAATCATCCAAGCACTCTCAAACAAGTCAGTTTCAGAAAAGGAAAAAGAAGGTCTGCTTTATGATCCTGAAAATGGGCAATAAAAGACGATAAAAACCTTGTTGTGGGCTCAAAAAAAGGCCAATCCTCGTGTCCCTTTCTATCACTTCAAAGCTTCAATGCTACTCTCTCAACTTCACACGCATAAGGCTCTAAAAGTGTAATGACAAAAGACAGAGAGAAAGCCTCTGAAGCAGAATTGGTCTCTTCAGCTTGTTTGCTATATGCCAATTTGCCAACTCAAAAGCTAGTTAGTTGTTTTTGGTGGCGAAGCTTGTCAATAAGTACGAGAGAGGTATGGGGTGAGTAGTCTCTTTGAAGCCACCTTGAATATGGTTTTTTTTAGCCACAAATGTGAACTATAAATATATATGTGTATGTCTATACTCACAAATGTCAAATTCTTTGAAAATTTAGAGGTCTAGTGCTTCAGGAACTTCTAAGTTGTGGCAGGCAACATCAAAATATTCCGGTTTGAACTTCCGTAGTTGCAGAACATGTTGTAGACGTTTTCTGCTATTTTTCAATCTTGTAAAGTGTTCAGGTGCAGGATATGAAAGTGTTGTTGTGTGCCTGGCTCCCTGTATGCCATTTGCATAGCTTATCAGCAAGTTGATGATCTTCCGCAAATGGCGTGCGAGGAGTCAAGCATACTTGCAGTGTCAGTCCGGCCAAGGCGTGTATGTTCACCAATCTTAGCAGTCTATATCTGTATACTGTTGATTAGTTATTTCTCATTAATTCTCAGTTCTTTTCATCGGCGCAATAATTAAGGTGTAGTTTAGGTTTGTAAAGAAAGAACTGAAAAATGATCATCATTGACAAGAGTAAATCAGCTAATTAAAAACCAATGTGTTTGTACTATTGTTCTAGCAGCCACATGTTTGATTTCCATCCACAATTCTAAATTCAAATGTTTCACTTAACAAATTCAAACAATGTTGAGTCATGTAGAGTAATTGGATTACTGAATATTTCTTTCCCGGTTCGGTCATGCAATCAATGATCTTTGGTAGGTTTCTTTGACCGAATTTGCCACTCTCCTGATGGCTTTTATGAATGAGAATCCAACAACAATTCACACTTCCATGAAACCTGTAACAAGATCTTGTATGAACTCATGCAACATAATTGTATTATTCTTGTATATTTTGTGGCTTTGTGCAGTAGATGAAGTGGATTCAGAAAGGAAGCCTCAGTTTTCCCAAAAGAGACATGTACACAAAGTTCAACAGGATGATTTCATGTAACATCACAAAAAAAATTGACATAGACACACTATCCACATGTGCAAAAACAATGATGAGAAATCTTCAACTTTCTATTGTTAGACCTAAATTTGTAAATCTTACCCCTCTCTGTCTCTCTGTAGAATGTCCTTTATCTTTGAATTGTAAGGACAGTCAAAAATATGTTTACAAAAAGAAAAAACAATCAAAGGAATGTGCTGGTATGTATGCTTGTTGTGGTTGAGCTCCTGGAGGAATCGGTCTGTGTTAAATGTTTTTGATGCAACTTGATATCCATGAGATCAGAAAGAAGATCAGGCTGTGAAATTTGAACATCGCTTATTTCACTTTCACCAGTCAACATGTTTACCACAGCTGACATTTTTGGCCTGACTTTAGCATTTTCTTGGACGCAAAGTAGGCCAACCTTCAAGAACCGAACTGCTTCTTCTTCTGGGATGTTCATTTTTAGTGTAGGGTCTACAATCTGTACAAGGTTTGAACCCTTACATGCTTCCCAAGCCTGCAAAAGTTTACACACAACATATATTCATTTCCACATGCTAAACCAGAGAATGCTTCTCTAAGTATAAATGCAGTTTCTAAAATGGTTAACTGGAGTTTGAACTCAAAATCTCAGCCCCTTTAAGACTAAAACCAATAAAAACTCTTTGGTTAGTACATTTCCGAGCTGCTATCACAATACTACCTTTTCAACACGTAATGTTCACCATGCTCGAGGTCAAAATCCACAGCTGATCTGCCACTGATAATTTCCAGCAATAGTACTCCGAAACTGTAAACATCTGACTTTCGCGTCAACCGTCCACTAACCGCGTATTCTGGAGCAAGATATCCTCTTTTCCGTTTGTGTGAATGCAAGAAATGTCAGTAGCTGTAAAATTTGCGGACAATGTAAAAGATTAAAAAAAAGAATGACAAGTTTTTAGTCATTCTACTTACAATGTCCCAGCAACACGGGTACTAATATGAGAAGTGTTATCTCTAAGTATTCTTGCAAGACCAAAATCCGAAAGTTTGGGAACATAATTTTGGTCCAACAATATATTGCTAGCTTTGACATCTCTGTGCAAAATTCTGGGCTGAGTCTCCTCATGAAGATACACCAGCCCTAGAGCAACTCCTAATGCAATACTCTTCCTGGCCTCCCAATTAAATTTCATTCTGTTATGTGCTTTCCCTATCAATCCACAATGCACAACAAACAAATTTATTTTCAGACACAAACATATTCAAATTTCAATTCACCCTGTCAAAAAGTACTGAATTATCTTCACATACAAAAAATGTCAATTGAAAAAATTGACAGGATTAGATAATTACCAAGTAAAGTATGTGCAAGACTATTGTTCTCCAAGTAAGCATAGACCAGATATCTCCTGGTTTCATCAACACAACATCCTTGGAGTTTGACCAAGTTTTCATGTCTAAGATTAGACAGAGCAGCCAATTCAGATATGAATTCTCTCTCCCCTCTCATAGATTCAATTTCAACAGAAAGAACCTTCACCGCCACCAAGGAACCATCTTGAAGCCGACCCTTCAAATTCGTAACCAAAAGCACACTCCTTTAACATTACAAACCACAAAAAGCTGCAATCTTTTAAAGCAGAAAAGAAAAAGAAAAAGAAAGCAATTACCTTATAAACAGTACCAGAAGCACCTTCTCCAATCTTGTTATGAGATGAAAAGTTATGAGTGGCATTTTTAAGCTCTTCAGTAGAGAATATACACAAATTCCCATGATTTTGTTCGCCTAACCATGACAAATATACATTAAAAAGACATTCAACGAACAAAGTTACTCAAACAATGGTTCAAGAAGGGAAAGAACAGGTAGCATTACCGGGCCTGGTCGTATTATTGTTGTGATTGGACCCAATAGAGAAGCAACCGAGACCACAAGATGGGAACTTCATATTACAACTGTGAGTGAAATCTTGCAACTTACTAAGCAAGATCATTACAGAAAATTTTGAAAAGGGTTCAGAGGAATCAGAGAGATAAAAAGGAAAAGAAGAAGGAAAATATGGTGGAAACACGGCAAGGCCATGTATGGACGCTGGTTTTGAGTTCTTCAATTAATTACTTTGAATTTATTTATTTTCTTAAAAGAGATCTATTTGACTGATTATCATTTTTTAAAATATTCTTATGGTCATTTAAAAAAAAATATTCTTATGGTATTATCCAGAAAATCAATGCCTCCTTAGTCCATATATATTGTAAAAAAAATACTTGATAACATTTTAATTCGAAGTTTTTTTTGTCTTTGTAATTAAGACATTTCAATAATTAATGATTGATTGGTAGTTTAACTAAAACTTACCGATCAATAATCCTCAAATATTTTTTTAATAATGTTCGTGGAAGATTCAAATTACATATTAAATAATCATGTTATAATTCTAAGAGAAAAGTATTTTTATTACATTAATTTAGTATACTAATCTAAAATCTAATTCTGCATTTTTTTGGTAAAGTTGGAATTTGTATTGCTCAAAAAAATGTATTTACACTCTACAAATGAATTGCCATTGTTTCAGTTCGGATCTCTTCCACCGAGCTCTTACTCGAATCCGGACAGAGAGATAGAGGAAATCTGAATTGCCGAAACTACAATCAAGTATATAAACTGGACAAAGAGACAAAACTGTAACAAACATAGTAACCCTACATTAGAATCCGTACACCCCAAGAATACAAGCTAAAAAACCAATTTCAAAGCATCAAAACAGAAGAACTACTTGAAATTTTCAGTCTAATGCTATTGAGGACCTGCTGAATAGTACGGTCCAAAGAAGGATGCATCTGTTGAAAAATCACTTCATTTCTTGTCCGCGAAATCCAATAGATAGTGGCTGCCAACAGAAGTCTACGAATTCTACTTACAAGTGACTTGCCTAAAGCTTTCCAAGAGAACTAGTTGATCTCCTTTTGCCAGTAAAAGATCCTCCTTCGTATCCTACATTTAGTCAGCAAACTTTTCCAAATAATACAAGAAAAGGGGCATTGAAAGAAGAGGTGATCAATTGTTTCAGACCTAGTGTTACAAAGAACACAAATGTCATCATTAACAGAGCCCCATGTGAGTAATCTGGTTTTGGTTGCTAATTTTTCCTGTAAAGCAAGCCATAAAATGAAGCTAAACTTTGGGACAAAATCAGGCCCCCAAACCAGTTTACACCACG
>CAODLS011104365.1:0-11664 GCA_948243855.1 Flueggea neowawraea | reverse complement strand
GTTCTTCAGGAATTGGTACTAATCTTTGCTGCAAGTACTGCAAAGAGTCGATGCCTGTATCCTGTAAGATATCTTCATATGGATCTTGGGAATCCTAGAAATACGAAGCCATCATAGACGATGACTTGTCTTTTCCTTCCTTCTTAAACGACGAATCTACAAATGCCTTTTCTTTCTCCTCCTTCTTTTTTTGTCTTCTTGGATTCTTCCTGTCTCTTATTCTCCTTGTCATACTCCATGAAAGTTGTGGAGAATGGGATAACATTTCTTCTTGCTGAGGCCATGAATCCTTCGAGTGGTGGTGAATCCCTTCTCAAATGAGAAGTACTAGAAAAGGTTGGTCTTTCTGTACGTTTTGGAGATGGAACAGAGACTTCACCTATGCCTTGAATCTCTTTTCTCAAACGTCTTATCATGTCGTTAAGACACTCAAATTCTTCATCAAATCGCTTTGCAATAATTTTCTCATGCATGGCGTTTTCCAATTTCACCAGTCTTTTCTGAAGACTTCTTGTGATCTTTTCTATAGTAGAGGCAACTGTTTTGATTTCTTCATCATTATGCTTCACTACATTAGAAAGCTTCTCAAACTTCCTATCCTGCTTCTTTAGGTGACCTTTCTGAGCAAGATGACTCTTGCTTTGCCAGTTAAGCACCTCCTCAGCTGCTGTTAGGGGTTCGAGAGAACCATCAAACCTAACTGTTGTCTGTCTGCTAAAAGGTCTCATAGAAACTCCATTGGTTGTCTTCTAAGCTAATGGAGGATAGTCAGTTGGCTTGGAGGAAGAAGCCATACAGCATGGAATAACATGCATTGTAGGAATATTTATAGAGGATACCACTTCTGTCTTGCAAAGGCCTTATTGCCTTAAAATCTTCAGAACTTCATCATAAGCAGATAATGGAAGTCGTCTCTTCCATTCTTTGGCAAGCTCTTTATCACTCCTCTTTCTCGTATCATCAGAGATACCAACCCATGAAGAGGAACTTCCATTTTTATCCTCATGCTTGGAAAATGGTCAGCAAGAGGATTTGGTTCTTCTTTTCCTATCACCAGGAAAATCATCTTCTACACATAAGCACCCATCTTCACACATATTGGGATCTACATCCCATATGAAATGTCCATCGATCTTGTCGTTGTAGACTGGATGACCATCAAGTTCAAACCAAACTATAGGGATCTTATTATTTGCGGGAACTGGACAAACCATTGATGCCGTCTTAAAGAGAGATGAACAAGGTTTGTCATCTCTAGAATTTTTAGGAGTCTTGAAGATGGTTTCGATTACTCCATCCTTCATTCGATGGAAAGTGTAGTCTTGAGACTGAACAGTCTTATCAACTGTTCTTATCTTCTCGTAATTGGTCAGCCAAGAACGTGGGACCAATTTCTCTAAGGTCTCAGTATCCAGCTGTTTAAGAGCCTAGATAATAGTGAGGACCTTCTCTGCAGTCTCCAAGAAGACATATAGAGCATCCAGTGATCCATAGCCATTAAGGTCAATGGCATGGTCTTGTACTCTAAAGCACACTTGCTGATGCAATGTAGCTATATGAGATGAAGCTACGTGGGATGCTCCTTGTATCTGGATCTGTACTTTCATACCCGTATAGAGGTTAGGATCTCTCAGAGACATGACGAAGTTGGGGTAGAAAGTTAACATCACACTTCCATCGTTTAATGTGGTCATAACAGCACCGATGACTGCATGTTGATAGTTCAAGACTCTGGAGTCAATGAGCGCCATACTAGATGACACTGGACATCCCTTTCTTTCGTTGTATGTTAACAACAATCTGATAGCACCTCAGTGCAGGTGGGTGTATCCTTCCTTTAGGGATTGATTGATCAAGGATTGAGGAACCTCAATCGTGATGTACTGTTCCTGTTCTGTAGCTAACATGAGACTTTGATCCATTCTAGAAGCCTGTACATACTCTTTAGGTCTAGGTCTATTACAGTGTAGGAGGTGTCATATAGAGACAACACCTCTGGATTTTTCGTATACAGTGTATGGGTTTATAAAAGGTTGTATTGAAGTAGTTACGTGAGCTCCTTCATGTATATAACTGTACTCTACAAGTCTATCTAACTTATTGGTTTCATGGGTATTGAATGACAGTGTTTTGGATTATTGGATTATATTTGAGATGGATTGAGAAGTAGAGGTTGAGGGTAAATCAGGTGGTTCCATGTGCGACCCATTTGTCACAAATGTTGCTACCGATTTGTGCCTAACTTGTCAAGAAACACGACAGTTGACCCCGTCGTTATAGTTGGAACGAAAAATTGACGAGTCGCAGCGCTGCGACGCATTTTGTCATAATTTTTTTTGTAATGCGCTTTTATGAGACTAATGATTGTAACAAAATTTTAGTCACAACGTTCTACTTCTGTCAATTTTTTATAGTGTGTTCTGAAAATTTATATTGTTTCCTCTGAAATTTTTGGGGGAAAAAACCCCAAAGAGATATATAGCCCTTTCAAATGGAAATTGTTGCAATTCGTGCGAGGTAGATTTTATACTCCGACCAAATTGTTAATTAAATTATGAATATGCGGGCTAATTTCTTCGAGACAGTTGCAATATAGTTGAAAACGTGCTATCGACTATATATCCTTTTATATATTAAAAAAATGTATTAAACATTTTAATTCTCAAGCCTGGATAGATTTTTTTTTTTTAAATTTGGCTCCTTTTTTCCATAATTATCTAAATTGTATGGTGGACAAGAAATGTAGAATATACATGGACGTGTTCTTTTCTTGTTTGGATTTAAAATCCTTGATTTCTTAATGCTAAACTTCGAACTTCTAACACCATAGACAAATCTATAATTTTTCTCTTGGATACTAATTAACCTTTTGGTGATAAATAAAATCTGATAATTCTGAAAAGAGGAGAAATTCCTTGATTTAAAATAAATTTTATTACGCAAAAAATTTGTACGAATTTTCAATATTTAAAATGTTTTTCAAATTTGTAGTGCGAAAGTTGCATTTAGAATATTAGATGGTACGAATTTAGAAACCTATTATAATAAAAAGGAAAACTAAATTTATAGCAAAAGCAGAAAAGAGAGAATGAAAGCTTAAATATATTAATCCTACCATTCATCAATAGATAAGAATTCCATACTCATCATTTGTCACGTATATATGAATAATAAAGATTTATTTGTAACCAGAAAAATAATAATAAAGCTTTATTAATAAAGATAATCGCGCTTTAGACTAAATGCAATATATAATAACTTCAGACCAACAACTGAAAAGTAGTCGTAGAAAATTAACTACTGTTCAAATATTAGTAAATAACCATAACAATAAATTAATTATTTACGGTACCATCAATATTGTTTAGCTAAATCCTGATAATACCTTTTACATTAGTTTTTCATATTTCTACAAGATTCTATATATAATATTTCACTTTGGTACGGACAAGACAACAATTTTTAATGTGATAACACGATTAAAGAGTATATAATTATAGCATGAATTGGCATACACAAATTCATATCTAACCATCCGCCATAAATAAACAACATAATACGATTATAATCCGTCAGTTCAAATTGGCCCTCCTATTTGTCTCGAGTTCAACCATATTTCATAGCAATCTTGAAGAGAAGGGTGTAAAGCTCTCTTGGTTTGGACATCATTACCATGTGATCAGATCCAAATATCTCGAACACTTCATTTGGTGGATTTTTTTCTGTCAACCAAAGTTGAAAATCTCTTTTACCCACCTCATCTTTCTCTGAAATTATATACACTGGACACACTGATCCGTAATTCTGCTTTGTTAGCACTATATTTTTGGATTGATCCTCTTCGCTAAACAAACGTATTGGTCTCACCAATGTTGTTGCCAACACCCAATCCTGTAATGATTTGGGAGACAAAATTTATGTGACATTTTTGGAAATTTTGATTGCATGACACTAATGATTTTCTATAAATTAACAACGTGGCGTTAGTGCACCAACATTAATTTAATGAGAAATCGAACAAAATTCAATAATAATTTATGAATGATTGTAAAAAAATTTTAAATTTTAAATGCTAGGCTAGCTGTGGTAGAAATATAAAAATGCAGAATGATAAGTCTTACAACATTAAAAAAATATATAGACTTCCCATTATATATCTATTTTTTTAATAATCTATTATTTAGTTTTTTGAGGATTGACTAAATAGAAGTTCAAAAATGATGAATGTTTTGATGCATGAAAAGAATCATGAGATTTTAAAAAGAACAGAGATGCCATAAGGGAATATAACCTGTGTATTTCGTTTCGTTTCGATTCAATTTTTAATTTTTGGTTTTTCATTATTTAAATTAAAAAAATCGAACGAATAGAATGAGGAGCCGTAATTTTTAGGTTACACAAATACGAGAAAATGTAAAAATACTTCAAAAATATGATCCTAATTTTTCCTTCCAAGAATAAATTTAAACAAAAAAATACTAAAAAAACTGAGAGATACCCAGAATATGCCGAATTTAAAAACCTTATTTTTACAAATCATATTCTTATAAATATTTCACTTTTTTAAACAATTCAATTTACTTTTAATTTTTTTATCTAACATTTCAAATATCAATAAGCGTATATTAATAAGCACAAACTATCAAAAAACGTATTAATAAACACATATTAGCACTTACCTCAATAGGGCTCAGGGGATACATTTTGAGTGACAAATACTTGGGGCCTAAAGCTAGAGTTGTGGGAGGTTTATTAGGCCCATTATCATACCCGTATCTGCTATCCATTAATCCATTGTTGCCTCCGCTGCCATATGCCTTTGGTAATAATAATAACGAAAAACAAGCTCAAGCATAAGTTTCAATTTTTTCAAATGAAACCCATAATTTGAATGCTTCCTTCTTTTATTTTTCAACTTTTATTGTTATAACACAAATTAAACCGAGCTAACATCAGGCTTTTTTTTTACAAAAAAACCAGTTCACCTACTTACCAATTTAGTGATGCTGATCTAACTAATAAATGACATATTTTATATATATATATATATATAGTACCGACTCAACTAAGTTAACTTAGTACCAATACGACGGGATAACATCATGTTTGATTTATTAGAAAAATGACTAATTTGATAGTTAGCATCCATGTGTTTGTGACAACTATGTTTGGGGAAATTTTCTGATATTTGTAATGCTTGGAAAAAAAGTGGTCATTGACAAGTGCACGGCCTCATCAAAGGAGGTAAAAGATAAACCCTATCTTCTTCTTCTTCTTCTTGGTTTTTTGTTTTTTTCGATGGGATTGTCCTTCGATGTGGACATAAAATTTGGAGAGTTGACTATGCACTCATTAAAGGAGTGGGGTTGCGTTCTCCTGATTGGTTTGTAAATCCTATCCTTCTTAAGGCTCTGATCTTTCTAACCTTGAAAATGATGGTTCAAAATTTGTTATCCAAGTCATAAGCGTGCTAGTCAAAGAAGCAATATAATTGTTTTCAAAACATTGATTGTCGAAGACATCTTTTTCAAGTTTGAAAAATTTTCTGCTCAACAATAATATAGAAGATTATTCAACGATATCCTGACAACTATTTAATTTCGGTTCTAACTCAAAAATTGCTCGTCTCTGATGTAATGTCAGTCTCTGCTGATTTTAGCTATAATTTTTTATGCACAAGTTGATTTTAGCTATTTATACACTACTGCACTTCTATACATGTATAATACAAATTAACTTGAGACCGCATAATTCAAATCCTAGTGTCAATCAACATGGAAGAAAAAAGATGGAACAAAAATTAGAGAAGTACCTTCTGATTAAGTGTAGATATATTGAGTTGAGGTCCAGGCATCAAAGCAGTAACAAAAACAGCGACAGAAACCTTTTTTGGAAACCTTTCCATGACCTGAGATATTGCCAACCCACCTAAGCTATGACCAACCAGGATCACCTTCTCATGCGGTGGTAGGGAAGCCATAAACTCCATCACCGGCCGATGATAGCCGGAAATCGATCGGAGAGACCTAGCCTGCTTCGGGTTGATGCCAGAGGCAGCCAAGTCTATAGCAGTATCATTATGGCCATATGACTTTAATGGTGCCACGATTTTGTACCATGACCATGCACCGTGGCAAGCTCCATGTACTAGCACAAAGTGCTTGCCTGGAACAGAGTGTGAACTGCCATGAACAATAGGGAGAAGGAAGATGAGGAGGAAAAGTGAAGTAAAGTGTTTTTGTTTGCCTTCCATTTATCTGGGGGATTGCTCGGAAAAGCACACAGGAATAGATGAATATGTATATATTTAGGAGTCGTCATTTCTTAAGGCTTATACATGTCTTAATCAAAGAATTAACTTGCAACTTAGTCTATGTGACTCGTGAGACTTGCCAATCAAGGATGATAAAATTGATTACGTTCAAAGGTTGATAATATTTTTACTGAGTTTTAAAGTTGTGATATCTAAAATAAGTAAAAGGTAAGGAGGTTTATCATTTGTTTTAATTATTTTGTATCCAATATGGTAGCATTTGTCAAATTGATCCTTGTCATATAGTTAGAATGTTTTCTTAATCAAGATATGAAAGAGTCAAGGATAAAGGTGGAGTACATCTCGAAAATTATTTATAGTTGTTTGTTAAATTTTTAGAATGAATCGGAAAGTGTATTTTTTTTTCCTTTATCTATTTATTAAAATATATAGAATAATCCTGAAATAACTATTATTCTGCAATGTCCTTAAAAAATAGAGATACAAATAAAAGAAAATCATAAAATTTATATGTAAAGTTATTTTGTATTTTTATTTTATCTTGAAGAATCCAAAAATGTCTAGATATACATATCTTGAATAATTAACATATAGGATATAAAACGTCAGTTGAACTTTTTCTATAATAGGTTCCAATTATTTAGCAAATACTCTAAAATGACGGATTCTTTCCATTCCAAACTTTTCAAGATTAACAAACACTAACTATAGTTAATAATTCAACAATTCTATAATGAAAAATATTTTTTTAAAAAAAATTGGACTAAAATTAATTTATTTAATTGAATAAAAATATTTTATATATAATATATTTTGAAAATATTAAAAATATAAAATATTTTTTGTAATTTCTATAAAAAATAATTTCTATAAAATATTTATAAAATGATTTATAAATTTTAAAAATAATAAAATTCGTACTTAAATAATATTTTGAGGATATATTCGTAATTTTGATTGTTGGCTGCTAAGAAAGTTATATTTATTGACCTCCTTTCAGGAAATTACTTCTCGAGATCAAAGGAAAGTCAAACAACTGACCCGAGAAATTCAACTTCCTTTATTCAACCAAGCAAATGAAACTCTAAATTTTTCGAAAAGTTGCACTTCCCCCTTTCACCCACCCCAACCAAACAAACCCTTACATTTGTTTGAATTTATTAATTAATCATTGATATAATTAATTAGTAATTGTATTATTGTATAAACACAAAATCTTTATAAATTAAAAAATAGTAAAAAGAAGGTAAATATGTCAGTCAGGTAGGCTCAAGTCACTCCATATGAAAAAGAAATGACTGAGGCTTCCTCTTTTAAGGCGTTGGATAATCTGAAACATGTGTCAATAGTTGACTTGAAAAATATGTGTAATTCACGAAAAAATAAGCAATATTACTATGCTCACGGTCAGCCTAACTGAATCAGGTGTAGGCTGGTCTTTTTTTTTTAAAAAAAAAAAAGCTCAACCTCAATTTACAACAATCACTCCCCTTCACTCAGCTCTATAGTTTCCCTCCTATTCTCTTATATTTACATGTCGAGTTTTCTCCTCCATATTGGTTTACTGTAACCCATTTTCTCATCATTCACACCCACAGACTATTGTGAAAGCAAGGATTAAACGATAATATGTTGTATCTCGGTCTCTATTTAGATTTTTATTTCCGTGATTTTATGTTTTTGCGGGGCTTGAACTCTTTCAAGAACAAAGATGGGATCTGCAAAAAAAATGGGATTGATTTTTATGTTTTTGCAGTTTTGATTTTATTTCTGGAAGTTTATTTTCGAATTCGGATGTTTGTTAAGGATGTTCATTTTGGTACTGACAATCTGATGGTACCCTGTAAATATTCATTTTAGTTTGGTTTTTCTTCTGGGTATTAGATGGATCCCGAATTAATTTTCATGGATAGGATGAATATTGGTACGGTTTGAATTAAATCTAGACTTAATTTAATTTGATATGTGATTTGATGGTTGAATTTTGAACTTATTCTACAAACCGACAGAACGCTGCACTAATATATGAGTTTATTCAGTTTGTTTGAACTGATATATTCAACTTTGAATAAGTAGAATATAAAACCTAACCTAACCTTTTGGTTCGGTTAGCGTTTTACCCATAAAACCAAACCAAACTGACCCGAATGTAGCCCTAAACAATAGGGCATCGCCAGATTTACAATTGATCCCTCTATCACTAAAGGGGTGCAATCGAGCCGAGATGAGCTCGAACTCTAAGTGTTCGAGCTCGACTCGGCTCCAAAGTTTAAACTTGAGCTTAAATTGAGCTTCTAATTATGTTCATACTAGGCTCATTTGGTTCAATTAATATTTGTGAGTCGCTTGAATTCGGCTCACTTAAAGATCGTTTATAGCATTCGTGAGCTTAACTCGTTTTACAACTCGATATCAAACTTTGTTCGGCTCATTAGAAAACTCGTTACAAAGCTCGGCTCGTTAGACAATTCGATATAATTCCATATAAATCTACAAAATCAGATCCAAACAACAAAATCAGAATGCAATGCACCAATAAATCAGTATTCCGAGAACTCATTTAACTAAAACAATTTAACTAAACACCACTCACATTACCCATTTAAAAGGAAAAAAACAAAAAGGGTTCCTGGGTTCTTACAAGCTCGATCCTCCTGGGTTTTTTATGTTGTTGCAGTTGTTAAGGAGAGTCCTAGATCTGGGTCTTCAACGTTTCTTAACCTAGAAATGAAAGAGCAGAGATTCAGTGGTGAGTGATGAAATACTCAGACATACAAAACATTGAAGAGAAAAGACGAAACCTTTGTTTCTTCTCGACTACAGTGAGAGAGCTTCGACGGTGAGAGAGGGCGAGAGCTTCAGTGGGTGAGTGTCGACAGTGAGAGATTGAAAGCTTGAGATAGGCAAAAGCGGTGAGAGTGAGATTTAGGGTTTGTGAGAGATTGTGAATTGGTGATTTGTGACTGAATGTCGACGAAATGGGAATTAAAAATGGGAATATGGGACAGGATTAAAACGACACAGTTCTGTCTTAAAAGTACAGTTTTGAGTTAAAAAAACCTGTAGATTTTCTTAAAAACTTTGTAGTTTGATTATAAATGTAAATATATCTAGAAATAATAACTAAACATAGGATGGAAGTTCAATATTTTTTGAAATGATCACAAACTCTAATATATATATATAACAATTGGAAGATTTCATGTTTTGAAGGCTAAATTAATTAAAAAATACGAACTTTGTCCGAGTAACAAATATGTCACAAACTTTCAATTTTATTTTAAAAAAACATGAACTTTAAGTATTATAATAATTGTGTCATCTGTTATCTTCAGTTAATTTTTTTTATCCATTTACTAGTGTGACAGTCTATATGACATCTGACGTGGACATAGGTGTTGATGCGGTTTTAATTTTTCTAAAAACAAAAAATAATTTAGACTCAATTGTTAGAAATCAGTCTCATCTATGTCTATGTCAGATGTTGCACAGACTATCACACTAGCAAATGGATGGGCTTAATAATATAAAATATCATTTTTGCATTTATAATAAAATTTTTCCTTTTCAATTTCTATAAGATTGAACGACAAGTCATTCCGTGTTTTACAAAAAAATGACATACCGTTTACGGTGTTAAGCTGCAGTGGACAAAACAACACTTAAACGACCGGTCGTGTACAGGTTGTCCGTTTAATCACGACGAATGACATGTCGTTTTGTTCTTTCATACGATATGTCGTCCGATATTGCTGACTATGTCTGATTTTGCTCAAGTGAACAACTGTCATGTGGCAGTGACGGCCATGTCAGCACGCCGTCAGTGCCACGTCGACATTTTCCTTTTTTTTTTTACATTTTTTAGTAAATGAAAAAATGACTAAAGTTCGTGTTATTTTATGTTATTAAGCCCAAATCGATGGAAAAACTAACCGAAGATAACGGATGACACAATTGTTAATATACCCAAAGTTCATGTATTGAAAGTTCGTAACATATTTGTTAATATGACCAAAGTTCGTGTTTTTTAATTAATTTAGCCTGTTTTGAACTTAATTTAGTGTGTATGTTACTTAATGAGTTAATGTTAAAAACATTTAGTGTATAATAATACTTAAACAAACTTTGAACTAATTTAGTGTGTATGTTACTTAATGTTTTGAACTAATACTTCAACTAATACTTTAGGTGTACAGCATGAAAGATTTTTATAGCTGTAATTTGAAGATTTAAGTGATTAATAAATAATAATACTTGAACTAATGTTCAAGAAACAATAATATTTGTGTATTAGCTTAATTAATGTCTTTAAAAAAATAATAGTATTTAGTGTGTATGTTACTTAATGTTAATAACATGTAGTGTGTACTAGTTTAGTATGTAAGGTTTAGTGTGTAGAGATTATGGTATAGTATATAGACTTTGCAAGTAGCTTAATTGAGTTTATAGTATTAAACCTTTGTACACCTAAATTTCATGTAGTGTACACCTTAGTACACCTACTTTTGATATTGTACACCTAGGTACACCTAAACTTCATGTTATATATTTTTATACACCTAAATTTCTTCTTCCATCCTTTATACACCTAAATTTCATGTTATTTACCTTTGTACATCTAAATTTTATATAGTGTATACCATTGTACACCTAAAATTTTATATAAATAAGCCCAAAGTTGAGCCCATTTTTTATGATGACAAATTATTCATGTTACAATAATACAACATAACAAATAAAACTTGAAATTACTTACATATAATATAATATAACAAATTAAAATTATTCATGTTACAATACATATTAATAATATAAAAGTATAATAAAAGATATCTAATGTTTAGTGTATATAAATAAGTATATTCTTATATAAATGAGCATTTACACGAGCCTTAATCGAGCCTGTTCACGAGCTTACTTATCGAGCCTGTTCACAAACACATAAATGAGTCTGTTCACGAGCTACATATTCGAGCATGTTTACAAGTTTTTCGGGCCAAGTTTTTGCCTGTTCAAGTTTGGTTCGTTTATTAAACGAGCTTAAATTTTTGTTCGTGGACAGACTCATTTATTAACGATCTTTTTTCGAGTCAAGCTCCAAGCGTCTTGTGCGTAGCTTGGCTCGTTTATACCCCGAATCACTTCGTCAATGTTAATCCAGCCGAAGGAACCCGTTTGAGTATTAGATCTATCAACCACAATATGAAACTTTTTTGCAACCCCAACTTAAAAGACCAAATGCTTTCGTAGAAAAGATTTGGACTTACGGCTTGATCTGCCTCTCTAGTAATTGAAACCATCTTGGTCGGCCAAAGATTGAAGTCCATTACCAGAGGATCATTGAACATATATAATACAACAGTGCAAAAAACCAATTTTAAGTATTCTGT
>CAODLS011104210.1:0-10658 GCA_948243855.1 Flueggea neowawraea | reverse complement strand
AGAGTTCAACCTTATGTATGCTGGTAATAATATTCGTTGTCCTTCTCACTTACTTTATGCAAACAACATCCTTATCTTTGGGAAGGCATGTAAAACAAATTAGGGCTATTAAGTCAATTTTCTCTCATTATGGTCGACTTTCAGGGCAGCTTGTTAATTGGGAAAAGTCCGAGGTTTTTTTTGGCCCCACAGTTTCTCATGCAATAGCCACTTGTTTTATTTCTAACTTGGGCATGAAAAGAGGCTCCTTTCCATTCAAGTACTTAGGTGTTCCTCTGTTTGCTGGTGTTCCTCGACAACAAGCTCTGCAACCAATCTCTGATATGATTCTCTCAAAATTTTAGAAATGGAAGGGGAAATCTCTATCTTTTGCAGGACGACTATGTCTAGTCAAATCTACCATCTACAACTCGTTCATTCACTCTTTTATGGTGTATCGTTGGACGCTTAACCTTATTAGCCAATTGGAGAGAGCAATTCGGAATTTCGTATGGACTGGATCTATTTTTGAGAAGAAGTTTGTCACTGTTTCATGGGAGAAGGTTTGTAAGCCGTCGAAATCTGGTGGGTTAGGCTTGCAGAGATTCTTGGCTTTGAATGATGCCCTACTTTCTAAGCTGGCATGGGGCATTGGAACTGAATAATCTCAGGTAATGGGCTTTCTTTGGTCATGCCTTCTGGGGAAACGTCTTACTCCTAAACGGTATGTGTCCTTCTCAATTTGGTGCTCTGTTAAGCATGTGTTTGTTAATATCTTATCTAATTCTAAATGGATTTTGGAGACTCCGTTGGAGGTGGATTTTTGGCATGACAATTGGCTTGGGCAACCTCTGGTTGATGTTCTCGGAATTTCTGTTGAGGGACGGAAACAACTTCACAATAAAATTTTTGAGTTTTACTCTGACGATTAGAACTTACCTAGAGAGATATCTATTGCTTTTCCACAGATGAAGTCCATAGTCCAAGAAATACGTCCGTCCGCTTTGTTGAATGATCGATTGATTTGGATGGGGGGACTCTTCTGGCAAGGTCTTTTGTAAAGTTGTACTAAAGTCTCTTGCTCCCATAGGCCCAAACCCTCATTGGTGTAAATTTATTTGGTAACACTTCTTGCCATATTCATGGTCCATCTTTTGTTAGAGACTATTCCATGAATGTCTCCCTACAGATGATGCGTTGCGTCATCGAGGTATGACTATTGTTTCGGATTGTTGGCTCTGTGGCATTGCTTATGAAACTGTTGATCATATCTTTATTTCTTGCTTTTACGCTATACGAATTTGGATGGCTGTGGGAGATTTTTTCGAACTTGATTTGATCATGTCCTCTTCTTCCAAACCATTGGACATTCTTTTAAAAGCTATGACATCTCTGTACGGTTCACAAATCACAGCATTACTGCAGGTTGCTGTTATAACTTCCTTTTGGGCCATTTGGTATGCCCATAATCATACGGATTTTGAGGATAAATTTATTTCGGTGTTTGCATCAATTCGGTGTATTATTCGGGCCACTAAAGAATGCAATATTTTCAGAGTGGGTTCTATGAAAAATGCTCAGCAGGAGTTGCTAGTTCTCTGTAGGTTGGGTATATCGGTCATTCATCCAAAGGCTCAGAAAATTGTTCCCTTTCAGTGGTGTCCTCCGCTGCCTTCTTGGGATAAAGTGAACACTGATGGGGCATCAATGGGCACTCATGACATTGGGGGTGCTAGTGGTGTGTTTCGCACTTGACGAGGTTTTGTCAAAGGTTGTTTTGCAGGGCCTTTATCTAATTGTAATGCTTTTGAGGCGGAGTTGTATGCTGCCATATTTGCAATTAACAAGGAGCATTTTATTGGTTGGCATCAGCTTTAGCTTGAAAGCAATTCTACGTATGTTGTGAACTTGCTGAAAGAACGGAGTCTCACAATGCCTTGGAAGTTTTTGACTGACTGGTCTCACTGTCTTCGACAATTGTCGCCTATGAATTTCAGAGTTTCACATATCTTCCGAGAGGGTAATACAGTGACGGACCGACTTTCTAAGGAAGCCATTCAGGATCGAACGGAGCGTTGGTGGTCCACCACGCCACCTTTTTGTCGTTCCCTGGTAGACTTTGACGGGCAGGGTCGTGATCACTTTCGCTTTGCTTAATTGCTGTTTTTTAGTTCATGTTGCTCTTTTTGGAACAGTTTCTCAATTGCCCATTGGCTGGGTTGTATTTGGCTTATGTAACTCTTGATTTCCATTTTCTTAATATAACTGAGCTCAAACGCATGAAGAGGTTGCAGGGGAGATGTCAACCTAGTTGAGATGTCCCTGTTGTTGTCACTGATTATTGAGTCTCAAGTTTTTATTAAAAAAAAAAACTTAAGTTGTGGTTGAAAGCAGCAACATACTTTTTTACAAATTAACAAAACTATTATAGCTTTACAAAGGTTTAGTTTATGTCATATGGCCGAGTACGTACACGATTAGGTCGCTATGAGTTTTTATAAGTTCTAATAAGTTAGTCATTAGAAGCCACAATATATTCCAAAAATAAATTAACCTAATCGTACTACATTTTGTAAGATACAAAAAGCGGCCAAATAATTAACATTTATGTCAAAAAGTCTAAATTACATGTTTTAATTTATATTTTTAGAATAGAAGTTACAGCCATTAATTAATTAAAACATGAAGTTGGCATCTTGGCACGATCTGGACGGCGTCATTGACACAGTACAGAAGAATGTGGTTGTCATTATAGAAACATGATCACCACCAACACAAAATTACTTAAATGGAAAAGAACAAACTAGACTTTGATCAACCATGTTAGCTTCGTTGTCAACTTTGTCACTGCTGTAAGTGGAGCTTCGGTGGTGACTAATTATTGGCAACGAATAATTCTCCTGGCCTCGTCAACCATAATGGATTAAACCGTCGACCAAACGTGTTTTCAATCATCTTAATCTGGAATTTATCATATTTCGACCGACGAATAGAAGCAAGAGAACTTGGTCGCCAAGATTATATGTGATTTTTCACGGTTTTTAATCTTTTCAATACTTAATGATGTTGATTAAGCAATTATGTCTTAGTGGTGACACATGGTTAGTGACATTGACAAAGTTTCAATTCTATTTGCTATCGAAATCAATACATTAACAAGTGTTTGAAGTTTGTTGATTAATTCCTTTACTGCATTAGGGGACATATTCCAAAGATAACACCATTTCAAAGAGTATTAATTTGTCATATTGACTAGTTGCATAGGCAAAATTGTTAGTAGTGCTCTTTCTTATTAAGGAGTTCATTATATAGTATTTAGGTACCGATACAAAAAGATATCATTGTTCATATGTTTTAACTATTTGAACTTTTTTTTTAAAAGGTAGAGGATGGACTAAAGTTCAAAACAATTTTAATTTTCTTTTTATCTCAATTGTAAATATTAGTTGATTACCAGATCCTGCCCCTAGGGGCAACTATTTGAACATTAATAGATCATTAAATTATGTAAAATAATGGCTATTGTTAATAGATCATTAAATTATGTAAAATAATGGTTATTGTTTTTGATATATGATACCGTTTAGCATATCTTTTTCAAATATATATTTGAAATTAAAATGCGTACATTTAGTGATTTAATTTGAACCGTTAAAACTAACGGATTAAATAGTATAATTACAAGATTCAAATGGATATGAACATGTAGATCCCAAAAGTTAACAGAAAAGAATATCAAGCTGTTTTATTCAACTATTGACAATGCCTCATTTTCTACAAAGATAACCCAATCCCACCGTTGAATAATACACGTGTCAGCTCAAGATCGCATCTTCCCCATCCCAATAAATCAACACCATCCAAATATCCAATAATATAGAATGAGCAAACACAGCAAAAAAAGAAAATCAGCGAAATAAACAAGTATCAAAACAAAAGAAATGACCACTACAAGTCAACGAACAAAGAACTCCGTGAATCTGAACCCAAAACATCTAAAGCCGGTAATGAATGATGAATCAAACAAGAACCCAATTTTCTTAAGCCAAAGTGAAGGCCAAGAAAGTTCCGGCGAGAGCAGTTCCTGCAATGAAGACTCTGTTCCATCCAGCAACGCCGTTTGGAGGAGACCCTGGAGCAGGAGGCTCGCCTGAAGGGCTGGCTGATGGAGAGGAAGGTGCGGGTGGAGATGGGGCAGGAGACCCAGGGGAAGATGGAGAAGGTGTGGGTGCGGCTGGGGCAGGAGTGGTTGGAGCCGGTGCAGGAGCTGGGGTGGCAGGTGATGGTGAAGGGGTAGGGGTTGGTGTAGGAGCCGGTGGTGGTGTTGCGGGTGCGGGTACGGGTGCTGGTGTGGGTGCAGGAGGTGGTGGTGGGGTGGCTCTGGGGGTTGGAGCCGGTGCTTGAGCGAAGCAAGAAGTGGCCAAGAGGCCAAGAACAAAGAAGATCTTGAAGATTGTAGAATTCATGGTTAGAGTCCTGGAGATTTTTGAGAGAAAGAGAGAAAGAAAGTGATGTAGGGTTTTCTGTGAGTGGAAAGAAAGAGAGAAGAGAGGAGTATAAAAAGGGGTTGAGAAAGTGGAGAATTAGAGAGATGGAGGAATAATGGACTATAGAAATATGAATATGCAAAGAGATTCCTCAAATGATTTGGGACAAACTGTATGCATATTTATAATGTGTTTGTGTGTATTATAATATGACCGCCTATCACTTACATGTAACGTGGCTGAGCTGCCTTCCCTAATGCCATTCTGTTTCTTTCATTATTGGCTGCCCTCCCTCGTAGAACCTTCTTTTTTCTTTTTCTCATTGGTGCTAATATTGCTAAAGATATAAATTACTATATGATAAATATTGTGTTTATCATTATGACAAATATTGTGTTTATCAAAATTTGATAAATATGCATGGATTCTGATAAATATCTATCATGATGAGTAATACGATTTTGATAAATATATCTATGTTGATGATAAATATAATATTTCTCATATTGTAATCTATATTTGAATAGAAATTAGTCTTCAACTATAACTCACCAAACAATTTCGTTCAACAATGCTCTAAATATCGATATCTATGAAAAAAATATTGATTAGTATAGCTAAATTAAATTAAGTAAATATAGTTATTACATATTATGAAAGTGGATTCACAAATCGAAATGGGTTAGCATGTAACTTAGTGTTATGGGCTTCTGCCTAGCTAATTGTGATTAACTCAATCTTAGCTAAATGCTTATAATTAACAAAAGAAAAACTTGCTTCTCTTTTTCTTAAAAGAAATGAGTAAAATTTGTTGGTTCCTTGAACTTTCTTTACGCATCAGATACAGAAGGAACACCAAACAGGACAAGCCACCGTGAGACACTTGTCGAAATTAAGTTTGTTTAAGTCAAATAATCCAATGTAATACTGATGATTACTTGGTCTTAAATCCTTAATTGTGATTTTACCTTAATGACACAAAGATTAATTCACATGTGTCGGTCGCTGAGGGTCAGTAAAACGTCCTAATCTCAGATATCAACATTTTACAAAAATATACAAATCGGTCACCTTCTCTTCACACCTCAAATCGGTCACCTTCTCTTCACACTTCAAATCTGTCCTCCGCGTTAACCTTTTCAACGACTCGTCGCATTCGGCCGGTGAAGTACACGTGGCAAGAGGATTAGATAATATTAGAAGTGTTAATTAGCCGTTGTGTGGAGATAATTGTGGAGAGAGAAATCCGAGTAGAGAGGAAAAACGACCGTTACAACTGGGAGCAGCTAACATGTTCATAGTTTCAGGCCAAAACAAACAAAAATTTTGCCTAAAACGTGCATGTCAGATTGTCCTACTCTCCAGCTAGGAAATTAGAGAAATCAATACCTTTTTTTGATCACAGAATTTGAAGTTTCACGTTGTTTTAGGATCTGTACTTGTTTGATTAATTTCTGTTTATTCCAAAAGGTTTAAAACTAACTCATATTTGAGTTGGCCTGAACAAATTTTGTACTTTAAAAAACTAGAATATGCGGCTTTATGCAAGTTCTTTGATCTTTAAAAATCTTCATTGCGATTTGAGATTGCTTCTTTGGTTATTTAGTTGGCAATTAATTGTTGAATTTTCTATCTTTTATTTTTGGTATCCATACACTCTTTGGTGTTCATTTTTAGATAGGAAGTGTCTGCTTTAATCAAATTATATTAATCTCAAATCATTGACAAATTTTTTATACAACATAGCACTAAATGCATATGTATTTGGATGACCTAATTGAAATCTAAACTGCTTTTTAATAGTGAGAACGGATTTAGTACTTTACTCGTCTTGTTGAAGTCTGTAATTTGAACAGAAGAGAAGTGGAATGGAGTAATGTTGAAGCACACTTTGCGTAGGTCAATTGGAATGTTGTTTGTTTGCTTGAGAGAGAAAGATTTGTTAGAGACATGTGTCTTCTCACAGAGGCCATCGCACAAAATCTTTTTGCACGTTAATTATGGTGAATGGAAGTGTTTGGCTACATTATAGAAGCAAACTGGATTTTATCCCGTGTGATGTATATAACATCTATACATATATATGTTATTTACAATGATGAATTAATATAAAAATTTTATATACTCAAACAACTATTTCTAGTGATATACTATAATGTGAATTTGAATTGATTCATGTTTTTTTCAAGTAAATAAAAATAATGGTAAGATGTTTAATAATTTTATCAATGAAAGGTATTAATAATAAAATTTTGTATTTAATTAAGCTGTTATATTTAGGGGCAACCATGGTTCATGAATTGGTTTTTTAGGTTCGAAGAACATATGAACCGGAACCAAACTGCCTAAGGGAGGTTTGAGGCGGCTTGGTTTCGATTTGGTCCAGGTTGATCGGTGGTTCCAGTTTCGGTTCAGTCCGGTCCAAACCAATTTTTTTAAAATAATGTTGTAAGCCAACGGTCCACTTCGTGTTTGTGGGCCAGCGGTTTTGGGACTCGACGGTTCAATGGTTTGGGTTATGTTGAACCGGAACTAGACCGAGTTTGGGCTGTTTGGACGGTTCTGATTCCAATCCTATTTCTATTCAAACTGTCAGTCCGGTTCGGTTTTGGCCACCTCTAGTTATATTAAATATCTTGTGATCTTATATATTTTCTTAAACAATTCATATACAATAAGATCATTCTTCATTCGGATAAAAAATTGTTGATGCTCAACTATATATAATAGTAACTATATATATAGTTGATTCAATTGCATATTAGAATGACACACGTCAAACTCTACTCTCTACATACTAATATTAATGGATTTATATTAATTATATAGATTGCATAAGTAAATTACATGAGTCAATTGTCGAGGTAAATTATATAATAAAAGAATAAAAATATTTTATGATAGGAGAGTTACCAAAATCAAAAAATAGGAAATATGTTTTTTAAAGATGACTACCTTTGCCGTTCAGTATATTAGTAAACATTGGGAATGGCATGGTCATCAACAAAACCTGCTTTGGGATTATGTTGGGGGAAATTCGTGTCTGAGGAAGGTGGTGCCTGAGATTCATAATCGAGTGAAAGTATGGTGAGTAACTGCGAGACTTTGACTGAGTTCGGTGATGTCTGGTAGCCAAGAACTTTAAAGCACGGGGAATGTAACATGAAAATAACCGAGAAACCAAAGTGCAATAAAACTAGAGTACCCGAAGAAACTAAGTAACCAAGTGCTAAGACATGTTAAATGAAAGTAATAGTGCAGGAATCAAAAGCCAACACATGAAGTATGACAATAACCACCACACGACACTGTTAATAATTGTGTAAATAAGGCAAATAATGACTGAAAAGTAAAGAACAACGAGTAAAAGAAAGCAGTGTAAATGGCAATGAAATATAACATGACTAACTTGACTGAAAATAAATTACAAGAATTGAAATTACACAATCCTAAATGCTTACTTATTTAACAAGAAAATTTTTGAAATCTGTTATGCCTCCCAATAAACAAATGAACTTGAAAAAGTAAAGACAATGAAATAAACGCAAGAAAGTAAAAGCAAGAAATAAAATTACATGAGTTTGGTTCTATGATGTCCTCTGCACAGTGCCTTCTTCACATATTTATACTGATGTTCCTCAATCGTTCCCAGAATTTTCAGCCCATGTTTATCCCCACGTGCTGGTAACTCCCCACATCATGGTAACTTCCCACGTCTGGACAATTTTCTCAGTTGTAAATGCATCCATCATCTTAAATATTTTAAGATGTCTTCTGCGGCAAAACTTGTTCAACACCGGTGTTAATTCTCGAGCTTTTGTTCGACTGCCACGCCACACATCTCTGGGGCTTAAATTGGTCGGTTTGCTTGCCTGGATGCACGTAACTAACCCGAGTTTTGTAAACCCGACATCATATTGATTCCTGAGAATTGAACACGTGCTTCAAGTGGTCGTGTGAAAGGCCATTGACTGTCCCATCAGCCACTTGCATTAAGTTTGCATTTAATGCTCTCAATTACGGCGTCACCCGGTATTGACACCATAAATGCGCCAAACATACTCTCACAACATGCTTAAATGCCTCTGGAACTGTAGATTGCATCCCGTTTTCAGGGAGGCAAATGAGTGTGCCAATTGGCTTGCTAATAAGGAGTGTCTTCCAAAACATTTAGATAGCTCAATTTTGGATTGTCCTCTTCATAGTGTGATGCACTTAGATGTACCTGGACAAAATGGTTCTTGCTTCTAATAGCATTAATAAAATCATATCCACTGCTCTTTTGTGGAATCAATCTAATTGAGTAGGCAAAAATATAATTCCTTTCTAGTGTAGATATGCATATCAGAGTCAATACTTATAAGGTGGGTTGGTCATTTTATTCAAAAAAAAAATGTAAATGACTGTCTTTGAAAAATGTGTTGTAAATGTATTACACGTAGAATTTTTAAAAGAGGAAAGTAATTTATAAAGCAATATAAAAAAATAGAGAGACTTATACTTTTTATTTTTTCAAAAAATACATGTTTGATTAGAAAATGAATATATAGATTCAATATCCTGTATAATATTTAAAGAAATAGCCAATCTTGTTGGTATGAACTTCTTGAATTATGAACAGATGCTGGCAAAAGCTGGCAATAACTGTCTTCAAGTGTGAGAAATGGGGTTGTGTTGGAATTATTAAATCATTGGTTCATCATCATCTTCGGTCATCAGAAATTATTGCTGCTCCTACTTCTTACCTCAAAAATTTAACACAATTTTTTTGCAAAATAGACTCAAGACATTTTATACTCAATTTTTATGCTCTTTTTTTCTTAATAAGAATTTCTATAGTATATACAGTGTTTTGAAATATAAATTCTTGTACCTTGACTTTAACACTAACAGCATAGAATTAGACATTGTAATCGTTTTCAAACTATATATTTAGTGTTATTATCTCCTAGCTGCACCCATACTTCTCTTGATTATTGAGAGATTTTTGTAGCGGTCAGAATTAAATATAGGCGTTGATTTCATTAAATATAGACGTATATATCAACAAAGTCTTGAGGAACTAAGAAATTAAATTGTTTGACCTCATGAAGCTCCATCACTCGATAGAAAAGTGGCTGCAATTTCCCTTTCGACTTCATTTTTAATTGCTACATTGAGGCTTTAATTTAGAACCAAAAGCATGCTTTTTGTTAATGGTAGCGGCAATAATATAATTAAAATTTTAATTTATTAATTATAACCTGTTTCATGATATGTGAATTGGTCATTTTCTTGTAAGAGCTTCAATTATTACTTTGAGTGTGATATGGTGTACCATTTCATGTATTGCAATTGATTATTAATTAATAGAAATATAATTCTGATGAAGACCAAGTCGTCCATCTGATGGATGACATGACCAACTAACTAGCTTTATTTAAATACTTGTCCATTTGAGTTGCATTTTCGTTTACAGGATGAAATAATCAATACCCCCTAAAAACGAAGCTACCCAAGTAGAATTATAATAGGAAAATCCTTCTTTAATTTTTGAACTAACGGTAAGTATTTCTCTATAGTGTTTTCAAATGTGCACAACCATTTCGAAATTAAAACATTGATAATTATCTTTTCTTAATTTAAGTATCTTAGTTTTTAACCGATGAAGGCAGCTTTAAGATTGTATACTAATTAGTCTAAGGCTAGGCATTTTAACCCGGCCGAACCCAGCCTTGGGTTGGGATTTTAAGCCAGTAGGACCGGGCCAAAAAAAGATCCCAAGTAAATTTCGCATTGAGCTTAAGTTTGTTAAAAACCCGTCTGACCCAGCCCATCCTATATATATAATACATTTCAAAAAAAAGTCTGTCCAACCAACTCTTTTTTAATGGGCAAGTTTAGACCAAGTATTCAATCCGGTAGATTGGATTGAAAAATTAGGGGCCGATCGATGCCCACCTCTACTCCCGGGTCAATATTTTGATTAATATTTGAAGTTTAAATGAGCTGAAAACAAAGTAAAAGAAAATTCATGTTGGACGAGCGGTTGTTTTCAGTGATTATCATGGACACAAAGTGTCATTCTTGGAAATTGTTAATTACCCAATTATATTAGCTGGGATAATTATTATTTGAATAAATAAGAATTAATTCATAAGGATTGAAAAGGTCACTCTGATACCAGCTCATGTAAAAATTTGTACATGTCAA
>CAODLS011104208.1:0-12188 GCA_948243855.1 Flueggea neowawraea | reverse complement strand
CTATTGATATGTGGAGTTAATCTCTCATTGTTAGTTGTACTTTATGCCTCTATAAAGGCATATGTGAAGTGAAATAATATAAGCAGAAAATTACCTCACATACGCCAATAGTGGTATCAGAGCTTTCTTCTTGAGGGAACTGTATGAGATTAGTAGAGACTTCAACCATGAAGAAGAAAAAAAAAGAAAAAAATTGTGTCTCATCAAGGCAGGGAAGTTTTTGACCTTTGTGACTTATATGGAGTCTTTGCAGGATAAGGTGAATGAGAAGAAGCAATGGTGAAATTCCAATTTAAGCAGCTACTTTGCAAGGGTGTTGCTATTAAAAATTGTTGCACAGAGGAGGAACACATATTTCAAAATGTGTAGTCAATCTTTTTGTTTTGTTGTTGAAGAAGATTAAAAAAAAAATAAAATGAGCTCAAAGCATTATGGAGAGACGTGATCCATGAAGATTGATGTTGAAGAGAAGTGCTCCATCGAATTGAGCTTTTGGAGAAAAGTGCCGTAGCAATTGAAGGTTGGTGACAAAGTGCAGCAATAAATAAGTGTTTCTGATGAGAAGTGCCTCATGTAGCGAATTTGGAGGGACGTGCTTCACAAACTTGAAAAATTGTAGAAAGATGTGCTCCATGCCTTTATGAAAATTTTTGCAACTTTGAATCAAGGGAGAATGTTGAGAATTGATTCAAGTTGTGAACTTGGTCTACAGTCTTAGTCTTTAGTTAACTAAATTACATATTTTTAGGCTTATTTTTCTATGTCATCTATTGATATGTGGAGTCAATCTCTCATTGTTAATTGTACTCCATGCCTATATAAAGGCATATGTGAAGTGAAATAATATAAGCAGAAATTTAGCTCACATATTCTAACACTCAATTTCCTCTCTCTCTCTCTCTCTCTCTCCTCTCTCTACTGCTCTCTTCTCCTACCATTACAGTCGTGGTCTCTTCTTCTACATGAAGGAGAAGGTCATCGATGGTGTAGCATGAAAGAGGTTTGACGGTGAAGTGGTGGTGAGTAAGATGTCAATGATTTTTTTTTCTTCAGATGGAGAGATGTTTGGCTGTCACCATCGGCAGCCGAAGAAGTTTTGGACGAGATCAACGACAGTGGAGGCTTGGTTATGACACATGCAATGCTGTTTAGGCCAACGATGTTGTTTGATGTTGAATCATAGTGGCGGTGACAAGAGTTTCAAACCCCTAACGGAAATGTCATTTTGCACATGAGGTTGAAAATTACATTTTTTTTATCCTTGAAGTTTTGAAAAACTAGAATTCACCCCCTAAATTTTATACCAATCCCTAAAATTATGTAATTCCATATTTAAACACTTAAGTTTCATCAAAATATAATGTTAGTCTTAAGATAAATAAATTTTTACTATATTAATTTTTAAAAGTCAAGTTTGTAAAACTAAATAAATAAGTTTCAATTTTTTCAAAAAAATGAATTAGTAATCATATGTGTCCATTTGTACTCTTATTAAACCTTTTACAAAATGGATAAGAAAGACAAAGTAGGGACATGTTTTTTTCACCATTTGTACATCCTAAATTAGTTGGAAACTAAATTAATATACTAAATCAATAAAAAAATTTTGACCACCAATTCTACATACATGTCGTACACCTATCTACACTTATTTAATAAAATGAATAAAACAAAATGTGTTACATAAATTAGTTTAAAATCCTTTTGTACACTATTTGTATACCAATTGTACACCACATGTATGCTTTATAAAATGAATTGATAAAAACTTATTAGTCAATAAAACTGACATTTATTATATTTTTTTGTATGCACATTCAAAAAAATAATTTTTTTTATTTTTAAGAAAAATTTGCATTTTTGTTTGCTGTGCACTATTTGTATACCGTCTGTACACTTGTATGGATATAGGATGCGAAACAATCTTTTCTCGCAATATTTGTCCAATTTCTTGTGAGAACTCAATTTCTCGAGAAAGGTTGTCAATTTCTCACGTAGAGTCTCAGATGTTGGTATTTGTCTAAATAACTTCCTACTTTTGGCATTGCTGCAAATAATTTTGGGCGGATGATATTTTTCAAAGTTGGCATTTTAAAGTTGTATGGTACCGCACATTTCCCATTTCTTTTTCCTACGTCTCTGGTGGAAGCAGTGGTATTGAACCGACAAGCTTGAGACCGCAAACATATTGACTAGGGATGTCAATTTATATTTTACCCGACAGGTATCAATTTTATCCGTGTTTAATCAACGCGAGTATTATTTATTTTGACGGGATATAAGTACGGGTAATACTAGTATTTTATTGTGCATGTATGGGTAGAATATGTATATAGGAATATCCGTAATCGTACCCTTATTTGTTGGGTAATATTCGTACGCGTACCTACTACTCATACCCGCTACACACACACACACACACACATATATATATATTATGTATTATATATATGTATACAAACATACACACGCATATGTATTATATATAGTAGTTTTTACACAATAGATCTACGATACTTTATAATATTTATTTTATACTACCCACTTTTGCATATTACATACTCACTTTTCAATTTTTTTCAAAGTCACAAAAGCATGTTTTCAAATTTATCAACTCTTATGTATATGTTGTTGGAATGTTGTTGATATTCTATTGGTGTTGTTCTATTTTTTAAAAGTTACGATGTTGTTTATGCTATGTTTGTAATTTGTATATCTTTTACAGAGATACAGAACATACAAGTATTAGTTTTATAACTTGTTTATACTATATTTGTAACTTGTTTATACTTATGTTTATGATTTGTTTATGTTATGTTTATGATTTGTTTATGTTATGTTTATAATTTGTATATCTTTTACAAAGATGCAGAACATACAAGTATAAGTGTTACAACTTGTTTATTCTATTTTGTAACTTTTATATCTTGTATAGAAATGCAAAACATACAAGTATTAATTTTATAACTTATTTATGCTATGTTTGTAACTTGTACATACCATATATACAACATATAAACATTATATATACAATATATAGATAACATATAAATAACCTATAAACAATATATAAACAACGTATAAACAAGTGATAAAGAAATTTTAAAAACGTCTGAAATATAAACAGAGTTTAGACAAAACCTAAACAAGTTTCAGACAATTCCGTGAAAATGTAATTTAGAAATTTCAAGTGATAACTTATCAAATTACTATTTCATTAACTACATTTACTTATAAATTATAATTTTTATATTATGTTGTATGAATATAGTATTTCATATTATCTCGGATATTTTTCTAATTTATTGTTCTAAATTGATGGTATATTATTTGTTAAGTTAATTAATTAAATTTAAACCACAGGACCATGTGGGTAGAGTACGAGTAATAATTTTTGTCACCCACACGGATATGAGTACATAATATAAACTATGAGTAAGGATATTAATATACCCTACCCATACCCTCTCCATTACCATCTCTAATATTGACCTGATTTCTGTATGTAATTGGAATGAGTCGAACCGATTTAAGAATCAGTTTATGAGTACTGCTATTTGGATAAAATTTATCCGGATAAAAAGCATTTTCAAATACAAAATGTTTATAATTATAATTTACATTTTTTTATTAAGTGCTCAATCAAACAATTGAAGAAAAAAATTCAACGACATCTAACACCTTCTATGAACAAATAAGTTTCTCACACTGCCAATATTATTTTTTTTTCTTAACTTGTATTGACTTTTTTGGCTAATACGTTTCTATCTAAGACTAGCATCTGCTAATTGTTTCTTGGACTAATCCGGATTATACTTTGTATAATTATATTTTCATTTTTTCCCAAAATTTGTATAATTATACTTTGAATTTTTTTTCCAAAATTTGTTTGGGTTAATTGAAAGATTTTATATATATATATATATATATATATATATATATTTGCAAGATTTATGCAGTTAAAAATACTAATAATAAGTGGTTTTTTATAACAATTGAAAGATTTTTATAGTCATAATTTAAAGATTTAAGTGGTTAATCAATAATAGTACTTCAACTAATGTTCAAGAAATAATAGCATTTGTATATTAGACTACTTAATATCTTTGTAGAAACAATATCATTTAGTGTGTATGTTACTTAATGTTAATAATATTTTGTGTATACTAATTTAGTGTTTGAGGTTTAGGGTATAGAGTTTATGGTATAGTATACAAACTTTACAAGTAGTTTAATTGATTTATTTAGAGTATAGAGTTTATAATATAGATGTTACACCTTTGAACACCTAAATTTTATGGTGTGTTCACCTTTTTACACCTAAATTTAATCTTGTACACATTTTTACACGTAAATTTCATGTTGGACATCTTTGTACACCTAAATTTCATGTTACGTACATCTTTGTACACCTAAATTTTGTGTTATGTACGCCTTCGTACACGTATGTTTCATATTATGTACACCTTTATACACCTAAATTTTATGTTGTGTACACCTAAATTTTATAAAATTTAGGTATACAAAGGTGTACACAACGTGAACTTTAGGTGTACACTACATGAAATTCATGTGTACAAAGGTGCACAACATGAAATTTAGGTGTAAAAAAGTGTAAACAACATAAAATTTAGGTGTACAACATAAAACGTAGGTGTACAAAGTGTACACAACCTGAAATTTAGGTGTACAAAGGTGTACACAACTTGAACTTTAAGTGTATAAAGGTGTACACAACATGTTGCATACCTTTGTACAACTAAATTTCATGTGTATACCTAAATTTCAGGTTTTGTTCACCTAAATTTCATGTGTACACCTAAATTTCAGGTTTTGTACACCTTTGTACACCTCATTTCATGTTTTATACACCTTAACATACACGAAATGATGTATTATATGTTGGTAATTTCAATTTTTGTACACCTATATAAATGACTTATTGTTCACACATCTTAACATAAAAATATTTTACAAATTATATTATATATGAGCCAAAATATAACTATATTATATATGAAACAAAATTATATTGCAAGTCCTAACTGTTGTTGATTTATCATAAGAACTATATTATACTATATTAGTAAACAATTTTTTGTAAGTTGATTTATCAAATTGTATGTGCTAAATAAATTGTTAAATTATAAAACTTGAAATTATTTACATATAATACAATGTAACAAATAAAAATTGTTCATGTTACATTACGTATTAATAATAAAAAATTTAATATTTATAAGTATATGATGAAAGGAGACTTGTTGGCCAAGATTTTTCAAAGCAACGCATAATGATGAGTGTTAATATTATTTCTTCTCTGATTGCAGAAACAAATTACTTCTCAGATTAATAGTTATCATTTCATATATTTTTTTATGAGAAAATATAAGACGTCAGTTTCGATTAATTTTGAGAATCAAACAAAATCCTCAATACCAAAATGAAGAAAAACAATATCCAGTTACTTGATCGATTTAGTTGTTCATGGCGCATTTTGTCATGAGTATCATTACCTTGTACTTCCTTTTCCTATTGGTTCACTTCATGATCAATTATTTGTTGTCGTGGACCTGCTTTGAATCATCTTTTCATTTTTTTATTTTGTATATGAGTATTAATATTAAGTATATATTTAACGTCATGCATGGATCAATTTAAAAATGAGTGCATCAATATATTAATGATGCATTGAAAATTTCAATTATATTAAATAAATTTTAACTTAGCTTTTCAGTTATTAAATATAATTTTAAAATTATATTAAAGGGTATTTTAACAATAAAAGTTTAGGATAATATTTTTTTGGACAAAATACCCCTATTTATGCGGATAAATTTTAGCCAACAATCTTTTTTGAGACAAGTATTAGATTCCAAATTTAATATAGAAACACACCTGAAGACACAAAATGGAAACAACAACCAAGTAAAAGGGAGGGAGGACATAATAGGAGTGGATCTGGAAATAGATCTGGGAAATGAAGGAAAAACCAACAAGGGAGACAAGGGGAAAGATAAAAACCACTTGCACTAAAAGCCAAGACCCTTGGACTCAACCAAGACAAAATCTACAGAAAAAAGGCTTTCACTAACCAGATTAGTGAAAGAGAGAGAGTTGAGGATGGAGTAATGGTAGAGAGAGAAGCAGATATGAAGAAGAAAACATAAATGAGCCGACGAGGGTGGGGAAAGATGAGACACTAAAGGAGAAAGAGGGAGGGAAGGGGATCTATCCAAAATCCATTAATAGAGCTAATAAATCCATTATTTTTGTTGAACAGAAAACCCTAGCAGAGCTCAATTCTCCAAGAAAGTAAGTTTATTCTATGTTTTTAATGACAAGTAATTAAAAGATAATGGTGTTTGTTTTTTAATAGATTGTCAAAACTCAAAATAAAAGTAGATTGTGAAAGATTACATATTCGATAAACAGAGAAATTAAATATACATAAATAATAAATATGCATATTTATCAAACAAACACAGCTAGACAATACAACAAAAAGAATACAATCTATGAAATGAAAATTCAAATTAAAGAAAAGGCAGTAATTGGCAAATTTTAAGCTGTAAAAGTAATTTTATTACACTCAATTTATCCTGTTATAGTGACCTTAAAGAGAGGTCTGTAGCAAATAACAGGAACAAAGAAGTTACATTATTACATATGAAAACACACTTGAAGGCACTTAAGAATAAAAGTACACTTGAACCCTTCGAAAAACACACACGCACACACACTTGAAGACACAAATAGAAACAACAGTCGTTCTTTTATCTTCAACCTCAAAATATTTACGCACTTGCTGCATACTTTGAAACCTTTTCGATCGGCTGCTGAGTGTCGGTACCCACCACAATGTCCACCATTTTTCCTTCCTTTAATCAATGCAACAGTCGGAACAGTCAGTATTCCCCAGTCTTGAGCTACAGTCTGCGCATCTCATCAAATCTGAGATTTCATTTATTTTTTATCATCTTAATAATCAACCTGCTGAAATTAACTTCAAATGATACAAACTGAATGTGACGCAATAGAATTATAAAAAATTTAATGTAGTGTAATAGAATTCTAAGAAATAGAATTTCAGTCATCAATAATATTATCCACCCGCCTATGAAAAGGGGTTGTGATTCGCCACTCTAATAATGTATCTCAGAACAAGTCCAAATGAAAAAAATCCAATGTTACCTTGCACGTCTCATGTCTAAGAAATTAGTTCACGTTTTCTTTGAGGATTCCCTGATGAGCACAACCATCCACCACTAATTCATGGTCAGCTCAAGCTGGTCCCCGCCTTGAAAGATCTTGCAACTTGCACAAGGCATTTACCGGAAATAAATCGACTAAAACTTCCCATGCGAAAATGCCCCAGGCAAAAATGCATTGGACGACAGAGTTGTGATGTCACAATTTCCAACAGTGACTTCGGTGCCGATCCATGCCCCAGTGTTTTGAAGAAGCTATCTATTGAAGCTGTCTGTTCGGCATCGAGTACATGAAGGCATGGCCAGGTTTTTAAATCCAATTAATTTTTTTGGTAAATATTAACTAGCCATGAAGAAGAACCAGAGGCAAAGGGAGTGCATATTCATGAACGCCGTGTCGTCGCTATATAAAATGTATTGGCACGTAGGAATCAGTGGCATTAGATGAGGGAAGTGCTTCTGTAAACCAGATAATTCCTCCCATGCCAATGATGCCATTGCCTTTCAACCCTTGAGTCCCATTCTACTTCTGGTCTCGCATTTCAGAAACAGATCGGACAAAATACCAAGAAAGTGAAATAATTAAGTGCAATGATCATTATTTATTCACGTGGAAACGATATCTCGTTTGAGCATCAGCGCGGGCAGATTAACAGATAATGCTGGGTACTGTACAGGAACAGATGGTCAAAAGAAGTACGCATACTGAAATGTACATGCAATTTACATAAACATAGATAACAAACAAAAAGCGAGGAAATAATCCCAATTGGCTGAGAATTCTCGCTTTTCTAGTGGATTTTTTCAGAACAAAGATCTTATCTTTTTTTTTTGAACTGAAAGCAACAACAATCTTATCATCCAGTAAAGAGTGGGGAATCTGATGAGTCACCAGGGCCCCATATGCAGCTTTCAAACTGTGAAAGCACTTACTAATGCCACATTAAATATCTTACAAGTAATTAACAGATATTAAAATAGAAAAAGAAAACAACATATGTAAGTTCAGTCCAAAAAAAAAACAACACATGTAAGAAAAGCAAATTGAAACGAGCACGACAATCCAAATTTTAGTACGCTTCAACTCATTCTGTCACAGTAACCGTAACAGGAAAGAAAGAAGCTGCATTACATACGATAACAAACTTGAAGGCACAAATTGAAACGGCAGCCATCTTTGTATCTTCAAGCTACAAAAATTATGCACTTGCTGAATGCTTCCCAACCTTGTTGATCAGATCATCCTTCGTGGCACCCACCATCTTGTCCACCAATTTTCCTTCTTTCAGGAATATAAAAGTTGGCATGGCTTCCACTTCCCATTCCTGCGCTACAGGCTGCGCATAAAATACAAAGTGCTCCCTAATTAGCATCCCAGTTATCAAATCACCAAATGTTATGGTTAGGATTAGTTGAGAAAACAATTTTTATTTTCTTTTTTTATTGTATTTCCATTTTCTAAAATTTAATAAAAAACAATAAAAAAATTCTAATTCTCCTTATTTTTCCATTTTTTTTCTAATTTTTTATAAAAAAATTAACACAACCAAACAGGTCTTACGCGTTTCAATGCAAAAGTTGAAGCAGACTAGTCAATTCAGCGTTTTAGCTTATCCCGTAATTAATAATATAAGCAACAAAATCATTTTTATTTTTTGATCATTAGAATAATCAAATTGCTGAAACCCCAAATGATCCAAACTGCCAAAACCAAAACTACAATCTTTCAAAATCCTTAAATAGACCAGCCTCAATAGTTCAAGTAGGCAATTAAACTTGGATATATTACAGTGTTCGACAAGGGACATCTTGAAGAATTTACAACAAAAATAGGGTTAGGAGTAATTACAGCGAGTTCATCCACATCGACTTTCAAGAATATGGCGTCGGTGAACTTCTTGGCGAGATCAGCAAAAATTGGAGCTATTATACGACATGGTCCACACCACGAAGCGGTAAAATCCACCACAACCTGCAAAAATTAAAGTACATTAATTCCCATAAAAAAATCAAAAGAGACCTAACGAAACAGATTTGGAAATTAGGTAGAGAAGATGTGAATGGGGGTGATTAGTAGAAAATGAATTACCAGTTTCTTGGACTCAACCCCCTTAATGAAATGCTCCGTGCAGGATCAATGCTGTGGATACCAATCACCTGTCCTTCCTCGCGGCCATTATCGCACGTTTTTGTTTTCACGAGAAGCAGAGAATTGTTTATGTTTAATCTGTTTTATATCCACTATGCTTTTGGATTTTGCCGACGCAGACATTGCTATTTATAGGGAGCCTGGTTGGGTTGAGTTACTAAAATGTGCTGTGATGTGAAGGTTTATTACAAATGTGCCATTGATGTGAACCGAGGGTACGAGGCTTGTGACGCTTCATTTTACGCGTTTTCAACAAGGGTTTACCAATTGTCTTGTTTCTCGTTTTTGGGGAACCAGGAGTTTAGGACTCTTTCGCTGTTTCCTTGACACATGGGCTGGGCATAAGAATTGTTGGGCCCACAGCCTGGCAACGAGCCCAACTTATTTTCTTTAGGGATAATTACGCAGGATAGAACATTAAACTCTTCCAATTTGCAACAACGGTACCTATTCAAAATATTTCCAGAAACAACAAAAGTATATGCTTCGTTCCAATCGCTTATGCTTCGTTCCAATCGCTTAAATATTTTTTCACTCTCTTTCTCCTTTTTCGACCGTCGCACCTCCTCCATCCTTTTTTCTTTCACCCCTTTCCATCCTCACCTTTCTCTCTATCTCACACTCTGTCCTCATCAGTTGAGCTTCCTCCTCGCCTTTACTTCTCTTCGTCGCTTTCGAGGAGATACCGAGATCCAACTGTGGCTGGACTGGTGGAAGTGAAGATGTGGAGGCAATCGAGGAGGAAGCGGTGAATGATTTGGGTATGACGATGTAATGGGCCTTGATTTTTTAGTGGCGGCAGCAGCTATAGTTTCAAAAAGGTCGCTGCTTGTTTTACCCCTCCGAAAATATCCCTGAAGTTTCACAAAATTTCAAATCATCCCTGAGTTTGGTGTACAAATAGTGGACACATGGTAGACAAAAATGTCCATGTGTTATCCACCTAAATTAGTAAGATTCTATTGTTAAATGTAACAAATTTACAGACAGTGTGAATATTTTGTCCACCATATGTACACATATTATTCATTTATATATAATTCTCTAAAATAAATTAAATAAAACAAAATTTATTAAGTTAATCGATTTAAAACTTATTTTGTACCTCTATTATTTACCATTTAAATACTGTTTGTATAATTTAAATTAATTAAAAACTAAATTTATTTAGTTTATCTATTTAAAAATGATTTTGTACCTCTATTATTTTCCATTTAATTTCTGTTTGTATAATTTTAATTTATTTATATCTAAATTTATATACTATTTATCTACTATTTTTACACTTGTTATAGACTTATGTATACTTATTGTCCACCTAATAAATCTGAAATTTCACAATTCTAAAATTCTATCATTTTTTTTAAACAGCTTCTCCTTTTTGATATTTTTAGAAGAAATAGTTCCATGGACTCTGAATTTTGCAAAGTTGGCATTTATAGTCTAACGTATGAGTAACTGGAAAAATTAAACATGTATACTAGATTAAAGTATAGAATTTGACTTTTGTCATTTACCAAACAAATTTTGATTAATAGAAACATGCTCGAAACATGTTGTAAAAATACCCGATTTCTAATTGACAGAGAAATTGAGACTTTTTTTTGCAAAAAATCGCAATATTTTCATGAGAAATTATTTTTTTTTGCAAAAAAAAAAAAGAAAATGAAGTCAAATAGTGGAAAATTTTGATATTTCAGAATGTATCTAGATGTATGCAAATGATGTATCCAAATGTATCCAAATCACAATTTTTTTTATATAAAGTTCGATTTAATAAGTTTTTGATAAAATATAATTTTGATTTTTATATAATTTTATATAATATCCAAATGCATTGAAATTTCAATTTTTATATAATTTTTAGTCTCTGAATGTATCCAAATATATCACAATTCACCAAAATGTATCCATTCTTGTACAAAATCTGTATAATTAAAAAAATATCCAAACTCACTAACATAAACCTACACGAGTCTTCTCATTTAATTTTATTTTTTAATAAACCTAAAAAAATTACTTAACCACTTAAAATAATTTTAAAATTATTTAAAATAATCCTCAAATCCAATCTACAACATGAATAAAAAAACACTAAAACAGAAATAATTTAAAATTTGGGGACATTTTCGTAAAAAATGAAAACAAGGGACCGCTAGGGTTTTTCCAACCCTAGCTGTCATCCTTCAGCCTCTCGTTGCCCCTCACAGATCTATTATTGTCTTCCCCCATTGTTCCGACCAACCTTAGATGCAATCGCGTCGCTCGATGAACAAACATACGGACGAACCAATGACGTGAAACACGAAGATGAGATCCGTCGGAACATACTAATAAGCACGAGACGGGCGACAGACGAGGGAGAGACAAGACGATACCCGACGACAGACGACGAACGAGGGAGAAACAAGACGAGGTGCGACAATAGACGATGAAGACAAGAACAGACCGAGACGGTGCAAGAGGGTGGCGAAAGGCGATGGAGCTAGGGCTTTTTTCGTAATTACAGAGGAAAGAAAGGAGAGAGAGAGAGAGAGGAGAAAGAATATAGGGGGTGGAAACAGAAAGTGAGAGACGCAAAGAGGAGAGAGAAAATTGAAGAGAGAGAACAAAATAAAAAAATAAACGAGATTATGCCGAAAAAATCGTTTTTATTTGAATCAGTCTGGCAATTTTGATAATCATGTTTTTTTTTGGTATTTGTCAAACCAAATTTCATATATTCTAGTATTTTTACGAAATACGAAATATGTATTTTTATTTGTCAAAATACACCAGTTTATATTGGCGTGTAGTATAACTTTCTCTGTGTAATTTTCCCTTATTAG
>CAODLS011103623.1:0-10248 GCA_948243855.1 Flueggea neowawraea | reverse complement strand
AAAATTTCAAGAGAAAAGGCAAGGCCGTCTTATTGTAGCAATTTTGTGCTGGTTGATTGCTTGTTTCTCTTCTAGGATAAAAAAAAATAAAAGAAAACACACTTCTCTTCTAGGATAAAAAAAAATAAAAGAAAACACACTAATAGAGCTTCAAAACAAGTCAACAAGGATCGATGACGTTACTCGTCTAATTACCCCAATGTTCAGAAACCCATATAAGAATTATGTATATATCCAAGTTCAATGAATCAACATTCAAAGCATAGTCCATACGAACCTCATTTGTATATAATTTCATGTATATGAATTTAACATTTCAAGTATCTAATTAATGGGTTTCCATGTAATTTGTCAATCATAAACTCTTTTATGTTGTTATTGTTATGGTGTTTCAAAATTGATTGTATGATTTTAGATGTTCTTTTTCAAATTTCTACAATTATACGCCAACGGGTTTGCAATGCATTAGTACTGGAATTAACTCTAACATTAAAGAATTGTGACTTTAATTCTTAGAGGATCAAATAATTTTTTTAATTGCATTTAACGAAATCGAACTCTCGATTTTTTAACATTAGAAGTGACTTTAATATTAATAACCTACAAACTCATTTATTAGACTTCACAAAATTAACACATTTTGTTATCTTATCTATATTTATATAGTTTCTAACCATATTATGTTATAAAATAATTAACATGATATGATTACGGATAGTAGGAACGGTGACCCCAAATAAAAAAAAAAAGTATTCCTGGAACGGACTATACACCGGGCATATCTAATAACCGCAATAACATCCTTACTATAGACCTGATAGCAGGCAATCATTCCCTCCTGATAAAGGTTAAGTGGTGGGCCCAGTTTCCGACCTGGCATGAATTGGATCGCCTGGTCATCATTCCTCTTCTCTGCCACCACTATGTATGGTCTTCTCCTCTGCCGTCACCATCGCCGTTACATCTCCGTTAACCTCACCCTACCATTCCAAGGAATGTCCACAGAATCGTACTCACGTCGTTGCTTTCCTTCCGCTATCTGCTTAGCTGGACGCCACTGTCATTCCCTCCCCCAAGGCTTCACTGAATGGGCCCAGCAGGCAAGCCATTCTTTACTCCACGTGGTAAGCTTGTCTTTCTATTCCTTTCCCGAATTTACAGCCACATCCTCGTGACTTGATTTTACTTACGATTCTGCCATTGTCGTTTGTTTTTGCTCGTGAATGTAATAGTTTTGCCTCGGCCTTATCGAAACTTGGTTGATGTGTTTTCGTAGTTAGAGAAGAACTGGAGGGGTAAATAGGTAAAATGAAATGGGACGGTCTTTAAAATCCTGTTGTGGATGACCTCCTGTGTAATAATAAAGTGAAAAAAAAAATCTGAAGTGAGGAAGCAGGGGGAACCTAGGATAAATGGGAGGGCAATATGGGAAATAAAAAATTACTTTTTGTCACTATTTGTTATTCCGGAAATGCCAGATTGGTCACTTCCTAATTCAACTCATTTTGACTCAGAATGTTTCAGCAATTTGAAAGTTAATTAAAGTTTATGACAATTTATTACTATTTATTATTATATTACATTTTTAACAATAGAATATATATAATTTTTTGAGAAACATTTCACTTTATTTTTTAGAGTAATCCCTAAAAAATTTAACACTGATTAAAATAAGTTTAATTATAGAAATAAAACCAACTATTTTTTTTTTGTATTTTCTGGTTATTAATAAATGAAAAGATATAATTGTGAAAATTAAATATTAATGTTTCCTAATATATATATATATATATAGTGACGTTTAACTGAAATTTGTTCTTAATTTTATTAATTAGTGATGCAACTATTTTATTTAATATTATTTAGTTAATAATCCAATAATTTACGAAACGGTGTAAAATGAAGCAGGCTAATCTTTTTTTAATTAAAGATTTTGAATTCGAACACTATAGAGACTGTTTTGAATTCGATCAGTAGGGAGAGTTTCGAACTCATAATTTAGAGGGTGAGAATTGTATAGATATGGAGTTGTATCGGTGTTTTTGTTGTATACATTTTTAGCAATAAAATAATTATAATTTCACCAAAAAAATACTTAAAAAAATGTTAATGCGCTAATTAACTCTAATTAGGTGATTACCCAAATAAATTTGCTAAAGAACGATTGAGCATAACATGATCTAAATTGCATACTTGTAACGTTTAGAACTCTTTTTTACATGAGCAAGTTTGAAAGAGCATTTGGAAAACGATAAATACCTCAATCTAACAACAAATTTGAATGTACAGTTTTGAAAGAAGTACAGTCTTCTCCATTTGCCGAGATTGGATAATTCAATTGGTGAACATCTACATTTAAGACTGAAAAATCGTGAGTTTAAATCTCAACAACATCCAATTTTTTCATAAATATTATAAGATAGATATCTCTTTTGTGAGATCAATAATAAATAAACAATCTTTCCCATTTAATTCTATGCTCCAAGGTCGTATCGTATCTACTTTAAAAGCTTCCCACTATTTTTACTTTACATTATTTTAATCTTTTAAACACATTAAAGTCAATTTTTTCTTGAAGAAATTACACTCTATGTCCTTTTTTCTCATTATCATTTCACAAATACAATCCAAATAGATTATGTATTCTATACAAGAATATTATTATTAATCTCTCTCTACACTCTCTCTTCTCCCTCAACATCACGGTGCATACTCTCCTTTGATTCACAACCTCTTTCCCCTCTTCTCCTATTCTTCTGCCTCTTTTCACGCCTTGTATGCTTCTTCTTTTCTCTTCTCTTCTCTTTTCTCCTTCATCTCGTCTTTTGTCGCTGGTCTTCCTCTAATCTCCCTCTGTTTTGATGCTCCTCTGTGTGACGCGAATGACAGTGAGAAAGGGAGCAACGCAAACAATGATGAGATAGAGAGTGTGACGTGAATAACAATGTGAGAGATAGAGAGTGAAGCGATGAGAGAGAGAGAGAGAGAGAGAGACGCTGATGGGACAGGATTGGCGTCGGGATGATGGTGGCGGCTAGGGTTTGTAAACCCTAGCTACCTCCCATGGAAGAAGAATGTATAATTGAACATTTTGAAAACTTTACTTTGGGTTGTACTCTTGATGTACTCGTTTTTCTTTTTCGTTTTAATCCAATGTTTCCTTTTCTTTTTAATAGAAAAATTCAAAAAAATTACTTGTACTCACTATGTGAGCATTTTTTTTAGTAAATGTACTCGTAAGAGATGGGTAAAAGAGGAATGGAATTAAGAGAGAAGGTGGTGGCTGCCTTGATATGGTGAAGAACTGAAGCATTGTGAGCCTGTGATGTGTTTGTTGAAGCCATCATTGGCTTTGGTTTGGTTTTTCCACATGTACTCTACATGTAACTTTATTGGTTAAATTTTAGTGCATGTGCTCGTATTGTACTCACTTATGTGAGCATTTTTTAGTGAAATGTACTCGTGTTGTACTCTAATTTTATAAGCCATAGAAAAATTAAGCTTCTAATTGCTAATATTTATGTTTTATTCTCATTTTTTCATCATGTACTCCATTTTGTACACTTGTTGTACTGCTTTTTTTGTAGAGACTTTGTTGGTGTAATTAGTAAGTGTTAAATAACCTGACTTATTTTGGTCTCATTGTACTCGATTTTTACTCGAGTTGTACTCCATACGTACTCAGTTTTTTATTTTGTTTTTGATCTCCATTTGTTCTCATTTTTATTGTTTGTATTCTGGTTGTACTCTGTACTCTGGTTGTACTCGTTTCATTGGCTTGAAGAGAGTGGTCAAAACGTGGTCAATACGCAGTCAAACTGTTGTATTTGTGAAATGGTTCATTCCTTTTTTCTATTTTGATATATTTTTCAAATGTTGTTGTATTTGTGAAATGATTTTTGTTTTCTAGCCTATTTTTGCACATCACCCATTTTTCTTTTACCCATTTTAACTCCTTTCAAAATTACTTTATTATAATCATCACATTAGACTTTAGTTACATTGACATTAGTTTCAACAACTGGTTTGGAAATTGAGAAATATGAAAAAATTTAGATTTAATAAATTAAAGAAATATCACCGGTGATGTTGGCAGTTAGAACAACCTCTCCTTTGCTTCTAGTTTCATATTTATTTATTTATTATTTATTATTATATAATATATATATATATATTAAATTATTATTTGGCATTAGAATTAAATAAGAACGGGCAAAAAAATTATAAATACTTTTTTTTGTAGTTATTAGAAATTTAGAATCATAAAAGCATGCTACTGTATTAATGCAATAAGGGTTTGCATTTGACTCATTTAATTTGACGATACATACCAACGATAATGTTAAAATTATTATTTATAAATTTTAATTAGTGAGAGTAAATACCAAATATTGAATTTTAGATTTTCTTTAATTATACAAATGTAATAAGTGAAAATGCATTATTGAATTTATCAAACATTGACCAATGTATGATTCAAGGCATTAGAACTTTTACTTATCAAAAAAGACATTAGATCTTTTTAATGGTTATTCATTTTTATATTTGTACCAATTATAAAAAATATTAAAATATAATTGAATAAAAGAAAGGAATAAAATATGTATTTTAATTGAAAATAATCACAAAAAATATCAAAGTAAATGTAATGTAATAAAATATACCAATAAATTTTTTACTCTATTATATTAGAGTTAATTTTAACACTGTGCGATCCTTTAGAAAGGAAAAAGATAATAAACTATAATTTTGTTAAAATATGTTATCTTTACTAAAAAGAAAAGAAAATGAATCCTAGAAGCATTTTCACGGCAATTGCATGGCCGCTATTACTCCCACCAATCATATTGCTGAGTTAATTACAACAGTGGTACCTGAAGTATTTAAAATGATAAGCTAGAATGCCGAAAGTCGATTTTATTATGAAATGGCCATTAAAGTTTCACATTTGTTTCAATTGCGGTACTTGAGGCCAATTTGTTAGCAAATTAAGGAACATGGCGTGAAACGTGAACAAGGGTGCAAACACGTCAGACTCCCGCCGTTAATTGAAGCCGTTCGCGCTAAAACACAGTCAAATGTTCTTTAAATGAATTAAAAAAAGCACAAAAACCCTAAATTAGAACACATCTTGTTAAAAAGCGAACTAAAATAAATAAGGACAAATCTATGGCGGTCTCTGAGTTTTAGTCTATTCTCTCTCCCGGTCCCTGCTAATTCTAAAATAGTCGTTTCGGTCCCTCCGTCTTCACACCGTTTGTTTCACTTAACAGAAAATACAAAAAAAAAACTAAATTACCCTTCATTTTAAAATCAATTTACTTCCACCTCCATCTCTCTCACGTTCTCTCTTCCTCAAAATTACACAAACCATCTAAAAACCAAAATTAGGCAAACCCAAATAAATCCAACCGCCTCACCCTCAAGAACCAACACAAACCCATCTAAAAACAAAATTAACTCAACTTCAAAACTTATTTACTTATCCTAAACCGAACCGAACCGAAGTTGACTCACATCAATGCTCAATCAAACCAATCTATTCCAAAACCAAAACCAAAAAACTAACCGAACTTAAACACCCAACCAAACCCATCATTCCTTTTTTTTTTGTTTATCATGAACCCAAATTGAAACCCAAAACTACACATTCTCTCTGACCCAAAACCACAACCTAACGTAACCACAAAACCCAAACACAAAACCTAAACCACCACTCACAGACCCATTTGCTCTTCTTCTTCTTCTTTTGCTCTTCTTCTTTTTCTTCCATCAAAATGGCGCTCCTTTTTTCTGCCTTCCTCCTCTCTCTCTCTCTCGATGCTCTCTCTATCTTGACACTACCCGCCGTCAGTCGATCTTTGACTTCAGCACCGTTAGATTATCAACCCGAGCTCCATTCATCGCTTACTTTTTTTCCCCTTCATTGCTCCAACTTCAGCACCGTTCTACAGAACACTTCGTCTCGTCCTCTCTCACTCCCAGTCGCTTCTCTAACCCATCCATTTTTTTGGGTTTTTCTCTCTCTTTCTCCTCTGTATTTCTCTCTCTTGCTGCGACTGTGGACTCCAGTGGTGGTGATTTGTAGTTCAATTATGTTGTGGTCAATGATAATGTAATTAAATTATGGGTTTCTTGCTCTTAATTTGGATTTTAGCTTAGCATTCTAGGTTGATTAATTGGATGAAACATGTTTGAGATGTTCTGATGCGTTGAAATGGGTCAGATGATTTCTGTTTTGGAATGGACGCAGAAATGGGTTTGTTTAATTTCTGTGGTTTTTTTGATTTGGGATTTTAGGAGTGTTTGATGGAGTTACAGGGGCTTGGTTGAGGAGTTATGGTTCAGGGCTATTGACTTCAATTGGTGAATAAAGAGTAGGAGAGAGGCGGTGAGAGAGTTGCTTTATGGAAGGAGGTGACTTCAAGTAGAGAGACATAAATAGTGGTAGTGGTGGTAGAGATGAGCATGGCTTGATGTGGTGGTAAATAGTTAAAGAATTTGCCCCGAATTGATGAAAGGCAACAAAGACTTGATCTTGTTATTTTTAAAATTACTAGAATGATGTGAGAGAGAGGGATTTGATTAGAGAGAGAGAATGAGAGAGAGATGGTTGATTAAATAGAGAGAGAGAGAAAATAGAGGGTATTTTTGTGATTAAATATGTAAATTTAGTAGGTCTCATGTGCTACATCAAAAAATCTGACGTGCTCAGTTATATTTGACTAACGGTGATAGACCGAGGGACCGGAGCCACTATTTTAGAATTAGCAGGGGCCGGGAGAGAGAATAAACCAAAACTCAATGACCGTCATGGATTTCGCCCAATAAATAAAGGCATTAAAAGTTACATTATAGAAACAAAAAGGTTGACCATGTTCATGTTTGCTCTTGTGGAGCCTACCATTTGTGTCGTTTCTCTCTAAAATCTTGTGTTTGAAACACAACCCAAGACGATTTGAACAAACTAGTGGGGCTATACTTGTCTGTATTGTTGGAAACGTGATTTTTGATCGAAGAAGGAGAGTTACAGGCTGACAGGGACCAATATTTGACTTTGTAAGGTTTAGATTTGTGATTCCATTGTTTTTCATTGTTTTTTTTATTATTGAATGCATGGGTTTTCTAAAGAGTTAATATTTAAGTAAGTGTTTGTTATGGTTATACAATACACAATTGGTTCTAGTATGAGATATGACTTGAGAGACTTCTTTGGTTAGAAGTTCATATGATTTTAATGCCTAATTTGTTGTTTTTGAAATTAATGTTTAATTTCCTATATTTCATGAATGCAAGTGGTAGGTCTTTGGTTTAATTACAGTGGTGTTTTGAGAGGTCAAACATATATAAATGGTGAAAACGAGATATTTGACTATTGTCACTGACACAACTTGTCTTTTGCTACTTTTGATATGTGGATAGCAATACTTAATGCACAATATTTCGTTAGATGACACGTCGTTCCAACGAAAGGAAGCTGTCGTCCGTAGCGCACGCATGTCGTCTACTGGTGTTGCACAACACTTGCATCCTGAACGGCGTCATTTCCTCTGCTGGCTTTCAAATCATCACAGCCCAATTCCACCGCCAAGTTTGATTTTCTTCAGACTTTCAATCATGATTCCACCGTCCATTTAAGCTCTTTTTCTTCTCTTTCTTCTTCAATTCTTCATTCCTGCACTTCGTCTTTAGTCCTCTCTCAACCTCCACTCATTTTCTCTTCAGATAAGGTAAATATCCATGGCTCAATACTCCTTCATTTCCACTGTTGAAATATCATTTTTTTTCTTCATTTTTTGATTTTGTTCATAACTATTGGAGAACGTTTTGGATTTGCTTTTTCATGATTTCTGGAGGTTTTTAAGGTTGTTTTTAGTTGGATTATGATGGAGTTAGATGGTAGAACAATAGTAGATTGAAAATCAATGTTAGGATTGGTTGAACTATGAAATTATTGGACTGTTTTGTTGGTTGGAATTTCTGTAAGTGAGTTAAGCATGATTTCATGATTCTGGTTGTTAAGGAACAAAAAGAAAATGTTGTGATTGGAGGAAAAATGGGGACTTACGGGTAAATTTGTCAAAGGGACCATTCGGTGTGTTTTGTAGGTAAAAGGACCAAAACTATATTGTCCATAATTTTGGAATTTTATTTAGGGACTGAACTTAATATTTTACAAGCTGGGTAAGATTTATACTTTTGAAAAGTAGAAATCCATATTTGTAATTTTAGGAAGTTTGGAAAAAATTGTAATTTTTGAGAAATTAAGACTAATTTTGTAATTTTAAAAAAGTTGAGGATTTAAAACAAGAATTAAATACTTTGAGGACCAAGTAATAAATCCTAAAGAGTTTAAGGACTAAGTCATAATTTTCCAAGTCTCGGGGGACTAAAACATAATTTTACATTGGTCGGGGGCCAAACTGTAATTTTACGTAGATTTTGAATTTTGGATTAAGAATGATATAATATCATTCAAAATATATTTTTGGGGATCTTTTGAGGATCCGAGTTTGCATTTGCATTGCATAGCATTTGGTACGACCACAGTACTACATTTCGATTTGTCTATGATATATCTGTTGATATATATTTGTTTGTTCAGTTTCTTGTTTTTGTCAGCGACACCAACCACTGACGAATGTTCTTGGATTTTTAGGTGAGTGAATAGCAGCTTCAGACATATAGGTTGTGTCTCGAAACTACTATTATTTTTGTTATGCTGAACACACTATTTTGAATATGGACTAATATGAGGATTGACTAATGAATAAACTAGTTATGTATTTAATAATCAGTATTGTGTTTTGAAACTAATATATATGTATTATATATATTTTTACGAAATTTGATGCTAATCACATGCTATGATTTTATATTATGTAATAATATAACATGATTTGATTTTCTAATATGTGGCATCTGTGCTACGGGTAGTACTAGCCTTTGGTATACCAATGATATGAGAAATCCTAGCTACCAGGGATGCTTGTAGCCAAGTGTTCTGATCCAACACATGATGTGTTAGTGATTAGTGGTGGAGCCCACATCACATATGTTATGTGGTGGTTTGGAGTGTTATTCTTCACTAGACCTTGACCCTCTTTATTTTTCTGTCTATGTTGATTCCTATATCTCAGGTTCACAGATTTTGGCTTCGGCAACCTTTCCACATTTTTGATTACTAGTGAGGCGTCTATTGGTTAGTGATGCCCTTTTGTCCGAGCTCTTCTTTTGTATTGTTAGAGCTCTGCACCGGTATGCTGTTGGGTTACGGGATTTCCACTTTGGCTTTTGATATGTTTACAGTGATGTTATTTTGACAAATCTATTTAGATATATGTATATTTGATTTCATATAAACTTATTTTATATCTCGTTCGCTTTTGATAATTAAATGTTTTTAATAAATATTTTGATAATTAAATATTCGGATAGTATGTTATGATCTTTGAGGCTTGTGCGAAATGGGTCGGGCTCCCATAAACGGTTCGCCTCGTATGCCGATCTCGGCCCGATTTTGGGTAGTGATAATAACATATCAATTTTCTAGCCAATTTACTGAGAACTAATCAAGAAAGCATGTTCATAGATTACAAAAAGGCATGTTCATACCTTATTAGAATCGAATTTGCACAAGTCCAATTAATTGCTAACACTAACATTCTTATTTTACCCAATATGGTATAACAATTTATGAAACCCTAAATCTTGAATCAACAATGTCCAACATTATGCACATATTTTACCCTATATCGTATATCAATTTGTAAAACTCTAAAGCTTAATCAACAATTTCCAACATTATATATGTTAAACCAAGGGTGGTTAACATTTGGATCCCTTTGTGTTTTGATGATGAACAAAATTGAGCTTGATACTTGAGTGTTTTAGGATGGTCGTTCTAGTCTAACTCAGGTAAACGAAGAACACAACTCGAGTTAACATTGCTATCCAGAATAGCCAAAGTGTTGAAGAAAAATCAAACCATCAACATGGAAATTCAACTCGAGTTACATAAGATACAACTCGAGTTAATCAGTGGCTAGACAACTCGAGTTACACGTGAGTCCAACTCAAGTTATTGAAGGTTTATACAACTCGAGTTACACGGTTACCAACTCGAGTAAGAGGATTACCCAAAAGTTGCTGATTTAGTGTTACAACTCAAGTAAGAACATGCATAACTCGAGTTGATCAAATACTAGGCAACTCGAGATAAATGAAGGCTAACTCGAGTTAAATATC
>CAODLS011103599.1:0-10451 GCA_948243855.1 Flueggea neowawraea | reverse complement strand
ACTTCTGATAGAATGATTGTCCTTCTCAACACACAGAAGAAGATTAATGGCTACTACAAATGGTCACTGAACAATCTCTCATTAGTACTCCCTCAAACTCCATATCTAATTGCATTGAAAGAGAACTTAACCGATGTTTTCGATCAAAACCCGCCTCCAGATCGCTATGACTATGAGAACTATGACATATATAGTGTTGCCAAGAATCTGAACGCAAGTTCCAGTAACAGAATTTACAGGTTAAAGTTCAACTCAACAGTTGACATTATATTACAAAATGCTAACACCATGACTGTGAACAACAGTGAGACACATCCTTGGCATCTACATGGGCATGAGTTCTGGGTGCTAGGATATGGAGTTGGCAAGTTTGATTTGTTTAATGATTGGAGAAAGTACAATCTTGTGAACCCAGTGATGAAGAACACAGTGCCATTGCATCCTTATGGATGGACTGCATTGAGGTTTAGAGCAGATAATCCTGGAGTTTGGATCTTCCATTGCCATATTGAGTCTCATCTCTACATGGGAATGGGGGTGGTGTTTGAAGAAGGAGTTGAGAGGCTTGGGAATTTGCCTACTGCTATATTGGGATGTGGTGAGACCAGAGGTTACCATCACCATAGGCCATAGTTTTCCCAAGCAATTTACCTCTTTTTTTTCACAAAATTACAAAAAAGTTGTAATTTAATGAATAGACATGATCATGTAATGATAAATAATTTATATTGTTATTTTATCTAATAAGTTACCATAATCAGAGTTTTCACAGTGCAATATATCTAGGTTTGAAATTCAATAACTTTAAAAATTTCTGATAATAATAAAAATATAGTAATGGATCAGACCAAATTTAGTTACAATTCGAAAAAATATTTTTTTACAAGTACAATTCGCAAAAATATTAATTACACTTCCATTGATTGTTTGTTTGTTATGATCGTTGAACTTTAATTTTTTAAACAAAGCAGTTATTCTCTTTTGATTTTCAATCTGAAACTATTTATTTCTTAATATGATTAACAATGGAACATGTCATATTAATATTCATTATTGAAATGAATTCTACTATATTAAAAAAATACATAGTTTAACCAAATTGAGGGGAAAGTAATGATTTTGACTTGAACAATCGGTCGTTTGTCCGTTGACAAAATTTACGACTCGTTCCTTCCCAAATCAGTCGTTCACTTGCGGTAATTAAGTATAACAACGACATGTCGTTTCAATGATTTAAAATTATGAGTCGTTTATCGACTTTCTGACGGAAGCCCAACATCGAAGCCCAAACCACCACCTTCCACTGTCGATCCCCAGACTCCGTCAGCGCAATCGTAGAGAACTTCCGAAACGCCAATCACGTGGCCGCGACGGTGACGATGAAGATGTTCAACGAGTTCCTGAAGCGCCAGACTTCTCTCTTTACGATCTCGTAAAGTTTTTAACTTTTTTCTTTTAATTTTTTTTATTTAAATTCTTTCCAGGATTGTATTCATTCATTCATGTATTAAACGAAGACTTCGAATCAAAATTGAAGGAAAGTTAATAAATTTGAATTTTGGAGATAATTTATAATCTTTAATTACTTATTTCAGCAATGAATTTTCAATTTGGGTCTCCATTAATTAGTTTCCTGAATATTGGTGAACGGTGAGGTGTCGCTTGGCGAGGGCTAAGCTGTAGTTTCCTGCATTGTTTATTATGTTATAGAATTTTAGTTTCTTGACAACTCAAAATCGAAGTGGTTAAATTCAAAGAAGATTTATAAAGTTGATTACTTGCTATAATTGATTGGTCTCATATAAATGCTGGTGTGGTGTGTTCGTTGAATTGTATCTGGCATGTGCTGTGGTGACTACATTTGGCTTCTTTGAATGGGAATCTTTCTTTTTTTTTTTAGAGCCTTTTTAGAGTGGTTGGTTGCAGTTACAATATGAAATCATGCATGTCTTTACACGCGTTTGCATGTATAACATTGTGAAACGCTTTAGCTTCACATTGGCATCTGGGTTGCTTGTTTTCTGCATGAAAAAACTGTATATGTGTGTGAATGTATGCGGGTGTTGCTATATGACAAGTTCAGTTCTAACAAAATGATGAATGCAATCAAAGTATGAATGTTAACAAGGAAATCTTACGCCATCAAATCTAGGAGATTTGAGTGATGAATTTGTTCCCGTCTATTAGTGTTTTTCAGATTATTATATTAATGGACGAACAGTGGCTTAGATTTCGTATTATCTTTTGGTTCATCACTTCTGGCTTATTTTCATCCTACTTTAGAAACTAATTTATGAGTTTGTCAGAAATAATAAGCTTAACAGGGGACGAATGTGTGCATTGTTTTGCAAATGTGGCAATATAATAACTCTTACTTGAAAGGAAAGTGCAAGAGCTTTTTCATGAATTTATGATCCAATAAAGTAGTTATGCTTACTCTTTTGTTACACTGATGTAATTATTGATTAGGATGAGGGCACTTTGGCTTTTGTGATTTTACTTTATGGCTATGTCATTCTCTGGAAGGGATTTTTAACCTCAATGTTATTCATTTCTAGGCGGCATTGTGTGTTCTATTTAAGGATAACGTTGTCTTATTTGTCAGCCTGTGTTGTTATTGATCTTATTCTGCACACTTGTAGCAATGTGCAATGATCTCAATATAAATTATTGCCATCTATTATTAAATGAAAATGATCTATACAACGGTCGCTTCATAACAAAAAACTGATAACAGAAAACTAATTTTTAAGCAACTATTTTGAAGTTGCATGCATGCTTTCCTTGGTATTTATAAATTGTCTGCTTAATACCTGACGAATTATCAAACTAAAAAGTATCTTATATTTTTTTTGTATCTTTCTCTCTTGTTTAATCTTACATCAGCAATATTGATTGGAAAAAAAATGCAAATTTTGTATCACTCTTTCTAACTTTATTTTCTATGTTGCTTTTGGAACAGTCAGAGAAATACTGAAACCCTCTGTCCTAAAACCAAAGCAAAAATGAGGCGCAAGCAAACAAGGAAAGAAGAGAGTGTTAAACTCAGGAAGAACCAAAATGCGTATTCCGGTGCCAAGTGTCACTTTGCATTCAATTCTGCATTCCCCTACGCCAACCTTGGCAGCTCAGCGTGCACTTCCAATTTCCACGTATGCAATATATTTTTTCCCAACCCCTCTCTGCATAGTCTCTGCTTCTATTCAACTTTTTTTTTTCTAGTCATTATTTCTGCAAACTCCTCCTGGAATTATCATTGGTTTCTTTCTTGTTAGTTTTAGATAATTCTTGTTCTTTTCTATATTTATACTCTTCGTCTGTGTACTTAGATCTCTCTATACTCTTCTTGTTATTTTTGTTTCGAGATTATGCCAATTTCTTTCCTAACCATACTTATTCCTCTGTTGCACTTTTTTTATTTTAAATTACTTGCATGTTCTTAGGATCAATGTAAAACCTTTGAGTATTTTTTTTTATCAGGGTTGCTGTTCTCTTATATGTATATGCATAATGGATATTATTGATTTTGACGCTTCTTTTTTTTTTTTTGAGACTGCTTCAAGATCTGTTTTGGAGAAAATGGAATTTAGTACATTGAAATTGAATTTCACAGTATCCTCAATCAAGAACCTGTTGCTCCAAGTGAGAACAAGACAAGAAATCATCAATTTAGGATTTAGGCGTTCATGGTTTTTCTTTCTTCCATTTTTTTTTGGTGGTTGAGAATGAGGTTGATTTTTGTACTGTTGTCTTTGAAATTTCCAACTTGATGTCCTATGTATTCGGGATAGTCAATTTTGGGCTTCCTTTTATTTGATTGTGGTAGAGTTTTCTGGTGTATGAATAATGTATACGTTTCAATTCCTTAAACTGAAAAATATTTGCAAATGGCTTTGTTCTATCTGTGAACTCCGTGGAAATATGTTGGTTATTTGCTTTTTATGATCTAAAATGTATAGCTGATTGGTGATTATGCATCCACTCCCAATGTATTTCTTAGTTTAAGGTTATTGAAGTGTTGTTTGTGATACTGTAACGAATATTTCTTATTTATATGGTTTGCAGTTGGATTATTTTTTTCAAATGGTAGAGAGAGCTAATATAGTAGTTGCTTTCAAAGAATTACGGCACTGGAATAGAAAAGCATTAACAGACATTGCATTTATAATGTGCTTCTAGGTTTTGAGTTAACTGTTAAACAAATATTCTAGATGTCCCTGATCTCTCCTTATTTTGCTGTAGAATCTAATACAAAAACCATACAATCTCTTTGTCAGGCATTTGGAACTATGAAGTCAACAGAATTAGGTGGTGCTAGTCTAATAGTTAAAGACATAACTCATAAGTTAGGCTTTCCTGGTATAAAAAAAGCACAGCAAGCATTTAAAGCATTTATTGTACTAAACATCAAGTTTTTTTAGCAAATACTGTTTCCATGCAGTATTATGGTTGATTTCTTACTTTAATGGCTTTTATAATTGGCTTTTAGTTTAAGTGGTGAAATACATCATAATTGTCATTCCTGAATTTACCATCAAACTTTTCATGATTTTTTGTTTGGCTGTCATTTGATACTGTTTGATTTGTTGACAATTAATGAAAAATACGATAAAAAAAAGAGATTCTAATTTCTAATGTTTGTTTGATGCAGATTTTTTCCAGACTCTTTTATTACTTCTCTGCAAAGACTTCAAAGTTTAGTTTCTCGAAAAGAGATTTTCAAGAATCTATTGACCTTCTGGAAACATTAAGATGACTGAAAGTTGTGAGGGAGCCAACTGCAAAGGGAGTAGTTGCCCATGCAAACAACAAAGATCTAACAGTAGTGAAGGATCACATTTGACTCCAAACACCAATGAAGGAGAACAGGGCTACGTTTATGAATTGTCTGCAATGAGAATAGGAGAAGATGGGGTAAGATTTGGAAAATGCCACCATCAGTTTGAATCAAACTTGATCCTGTTGTCCAAAGTCACCGACCATTTTATCTAAATCAAGGCTTGCAGCACTTATTTTGCATGCACTCTTCCTGAATACTTTATTAAGCACAAGATTTCTTGGAGTAGTTTCATTATTACTACTTATCATCTTCGTCCTTTTCAACCATGCATGCTTGTTTGATGTTAGATACCTCTTGATTACTTTTGAAATTTTATATTAGAATAACTTTTGAGTTTCTGTTGAGTTAATTTATTATATAGTGAATAGCAGTAAACACTAAGAGAATTCATTACTGCTCTATGGAGCCAAGACAGTGTCTGAGCTAAAACCATTTTTATCTTCTTTTATATGCTCAATCACTCATATCCTAAATCATAGTTGCTAACTAAATGTTGGAGGAGGATCCTATGCGCAACCCTTATGCTTCTAAGGGTTTTAAGTTAATTTCGACTGATTCTGTAATTATGATTTCATTACATTTTTTTCTCTCATCATGGGGGATATAATTCTGTATCTACATATCTTTGGTTGAGTGGTAGTTTTTTCAGGGTTACAGTTAGGTTATACATTTACTATTATATTATTGAGGTAAAAGATCAAGAAGGGAGTTGTCACCTGATATTGTGTCTTCTGCTTGGTTCCCTCCCCCCCTCCTCCCCTCTTTTGCTTTCCAGAGTTCCTTTGATTGTGACGTCTGCCATGATGTTGGAACATTGTTGTGTTGTGACACCTGCCCATCCACTTTTCATTTGCAATGCTTAAAGCCTCCCTTGAAAGTATGTAAAAATTCTAGGTTCGCTCTCACTTTTTCCATTTTCATCAATATATATTTACTTGCAGATCCTGATGTTTAGTGTGTTAATTCAATTCTGGCAGCGTGTTCCTTCTGGGAGTTGGCAATGCCAAAAGTGCTGCCCTCGGGCTTATTCGTCTGCTTCCAAAAGCTTGAAACGAAGTGCCTCTTTTAGCAAAGTGGAGCACCTTCAGGTAGCATCTTATCTTTGGATAAGAATCAATTGATTGAATCATCATATGTTCATGTAGACCCAAAGTCAAGATCTAGTGCTGCTGATCAGGTATTTTCTTTTTATTAAACATTTTTTGTGTTTGATAAGCATTTTCAGTACATTATATATCCATCAATATCAACTATAATTGATCCTTGCAATATTATAAACGCTAGTACAGGAGAGAGAAAGCAGGAATGTTTTGTACTTGTAATAATTCTTTACCATGTTATTCATTGAAATTTTTTTCCAGCTCTAGTTTTTCTAGGGTATCTCTGCGTTGTTTTCTCCAAAACAAATTCAAGACAACAGTTAGTCCAGCTAATGCACTCTCATTTTCTTAATTGTATTTTTATATAATATATATGCCCAATATTGTATGATAAGCAAATGCAAACATAAGTCACAAATAATTTCTTTCAATTTTAAACAACCACAGAATTTATTTTTAGTACAGATTTCAGTCATTTGACCTGTTGCTCTATAAGTTTACTTGTAGTTGCAATCATTGTTTCTAATTTTAATTTAATGTGCATCTGCTGCTGTAGAAGCTTCCAGCAGATTCATTACACTCATTAGACAAGCTAGCTGAGGCTGGAGATATGTTGGGAAAACCACCTAAGGCATATGCTCATAGCGAAGACCAAGAAGTAGTGATTCTTAGGTCCTTTTTATCTATTTGTTTAATTTTTTGTGAAAGAAAACAGTTCATGTTATTTTGCGTTATTTTTTCTTTTTTTTTTCAGAAAGTGATGAGATAGGGACTCAGAGTGGCACTAAAATGGGCGAACTTAAAGTTTACCGAAGATCCACGTGGAAGAAGAAAGTAAGGATAGAGCAGGGCACCAATCTGAGAAAATTATCTGAGGTTGCTTCTGACAAAGTAAATGAGGATCATAAAGATAAACCAGTTATGCTCACATCTTCTTTTAATTGTTGAATCGCTCGGTTTGGCTTAGACGAGAGACTTTTTAGAGCTTTGCAAAATGATGATCTTAATGCACAAGGATATCATGCACAAATTAATTTTATTGGCATTATCATAAGTGCATTTGTCATGTTCACATTCACGTTAATCAAATATAACCATAGTTTCATTAGTTTTCATGAGATATGACCCCTGCGGACCTTATATGGTATTACAGTCTCTTGACAACCATGACAAGTAAAATTAAAAAAAAAAATTCCGTTTAGTGTTCATAAAGCATAGGAGCGTGTACAAATAAGTGCATATATCTATCTTTCATACTCTTGTTATCTTTGTTTTTCAATATTTCATGTTCCTTTGACTACTTATGATTTAAATGTTTTCAGGTCCATAATCCTGTAGAAATAGATGGAAAACCAGCGGAAGAACAAGGGGAAGCGGTAGTGGCTTGCCAAGCAATAAATGAAAGACCTTACTTAGGAAGTCTGAGCGTTAATCAGCAAGACAAACTTTGGATTTTAAGGTAACTTATTATAGCTGCTGCTGCTGCTGCTGTTCCGATATTACTTATTGGGCTATCTACTATTAATTAGTTGACGAAGTTTCCATTCCTATACCTTCTTTTGTCATGTGCTGCCAAAAATGGATTTCCTGTCTTTTTTCATTTTCAAAAAAGTCTTGGTAACTAAAAAAGTTTAGTTTCATACAAGAAACAAGAACGATTATTCGACTTAACTTATTGGGTTTTCTTGTGCGGAAATTTCTCAGGGATGTGATGCAGGCATCAGCTGATGGCCATTGCTTCTCACATGCAAGTGCATGTCTAATATAGCGGAATTTATGCAGTTCTGTTCATGTTGAAGCATATTCTTCTCACCCTCGGTTTGTGTGATGTCAAACAGAATAATGAATCAAGGGATTCGCAGCTGGCAGCACATTTAGGACATGAAGAATCTTGCAAAGTGCGGAGAGAAAAATGGTGAGTCAATGCTCTTAATATGGCTCAACTAATGTCATTCCCTTTCTTTTTCACTTGGTTAGAACTTTTACTTTGAACTAGGGCTAAGCTACGTGCAAGACAGAAAGAAAGGATTGCCCAAAGGGTAAAAGTTGGGGAAATTGCTTCAGGTTCAGGACCATTCCGAGCTGAAGGATTTGTTCAGTTTCATAGGCCAAACTTGAATGGATATTCTGGACCTTCAAACAAATTCTCGGGCATTGATGCCATACCAGCGATACCCCTTCGCATTTTAAGGCCAGAGGATGCAGAGGACAAGGGGACATCCCAATCTTCAGACAAGATTGATGTTCATAAGAATTCTTTTGAGAATTTTTCAGTCAAAAGTCACCTGAAAAGATCAAATTACAGCCTAGAAGGATTTGGAGATCGGTTTCCTGGCTTTCCTACCAAGGAAGCACCAGATCCAGACTGCTTGACCACTGTTGGTGTGAAGCATCAAAAGATGGGCATTTCGCCTTTGCTGGTATTGTTTTTTTTTTTGCTAAAAAAATTTAGGATTCTCTTGGAATGAAAATTTTCCCAAAAAATTCCTCTGATTGTTGCTTTTGCACACTTATATTCATTAACTGATACGAGACATTATTGTTCATTTGCAGAGTACCTCGAGCAAGAGATGGCTATCCTCGCAAGAGCTCGACTTCAGACTTCTTTTCTGGATTTCCAATGGCAAGTATGGGGTATAACAATTCAAGGATGATGGACGTGGATGTATCATGGTCGGGCAAGGAACTGGACTGTCTCTGGGTTGGAGTCTGAAGACATGGCCAGGCGAGTTGGGAACAGATGCTTACAGACCTAAATCTGTGTTTCTCCAAGGGAAAGACCGCTAAAGATCTTGCAGAAATGTGGAATAAGGAAAAAGCTAAATATTTTGGCCCTCAAGTTGCAACAACTGATAAACCAGACAAAGGCAAGGGGAAGATGATAGATATTGATCTCAACGTGGAGCCGTCTTTCGAAGGTTGGCTACCGTCTGATTCTTCTGGTAAGGAAAAAGGTGATGAACCGGTGCTGCTTTTGGGTGGATATGTTGAGATTCCAAAGGTTCAGACAGTTTCAGGGGCAGGTGGTGATGGTGCAAATCAGATGCAGATGCAAGAAGCTGAGGACATAGCTTTAGACTCGGAGGCAACTATTTCTAATTGAGCTTATGAAATGCTTCTCATTTGTGTGCTTAAATGCTTCTTCCATGACTATTTAGCAATAAGCTTTTGTTGAATTTGTTAAGTTATATTTTCAAGACCTGAGTGCCTGGTTCTAGATTAAAGCTGGTTAGGACTTGGGCATGCCTTGCTTTTATTACGACATTGACGATGTTGTGGCGAAATTTATTTACATTTGTCTAATCTTTTCGAATAACTTTCAGGAAAAAGTAGGGGAAAAAAACTTATTTGACCTATTGAATTTTGATTTTTATTTGATTGAAAAATAAATTTTGAAATCTTCCATTTCAGAAAAGGAAGGGCTCTTTTTTTTTTTTCTCACAGTACACTTTTCTGAAAAAATTTTAATTTTACTAAATCATTCAATATCTAATTACTTTCTAATACATGATCGATGTAAATACTTTCTGATATTTAATCAATCCAAATTCAAGGTGGGTAGGTTTTTTGCAAAATTTTCCTTGCCGATTTTTCATACCTAAGGTTTTATTGATACTTACTGTTAAGGTAGGAGTCTGTGTATAATCTACCACAATAGTGGTTGAAATCTTTTATTTCTTGCAAAACAATCTTTTTCTCACTTTTTCAAAACCTAATTATAAAGCAGTCGTTTTGGAGCAACTGAAGGTTTGCATTTCCGTATGAAATTTTCAGAGAATTATGCTAGAAAGAATAAGCAAAAACTTTACAACAAATTGATATCATAATGTAAAAGCTGATACAGAAAAAAAAAATGGCACAAGACAAGCTATATTCAATTTCTGTTGCTTGGATTATGTAACAAATGCCTTCAAGTCCGATCAAACTACCAAGTTGAAGAATAGTAATAATGGCTTGTCTGATCTCTGGCTCATAAAATCGTGCAGCTTCCGGGATCCCTATAGAAACAGAGCAGAATTTATAGTATTATTACAAAGAAAGGATTCAAGACGTTAATGATCTGCAAATGAGTTGGTAAATACCTCTTTATGTCTTCGTAATTGCTCAGAGCTTGCTCAAATTTAAGCCACATTGGACCAGTCTCCTGAAGATTCACATTTTTTGGTCCGGCGAGATATGCCTGAACCACAAATTGTGGAGTTCTTTCCCTGTTATAGAGCCACCAAAGTTTCACAGCATATAATGAAGTCTGTCAGCTGACTAACTCATATTTACATGTCATAATCATGTTATGTCTGATATATGTTTTACATGATTAAATGCAATATAAACATAACAAAAATATAAATAATGGCAAGCGTGTTATATAATAATCATATACTCTTACCTCCCTTCATATTCTGATAACCAAGCCAAATAGGCAGCACCAAAGTACATGGAAACAAATGGCTTGGATAGATCATCGACAGAATCAACTCGGTAGGCCCTGTAACCCAGCTCCCTGAATAAAA
>CAODLS011103461.1:0-10429 GCA_948243855.1 Flueggea neowawraea | reverse complement strand
ATTTATGTGCAAATAAATAAAATAAGAGAATAACAACTATTAACAATGTTATAGATTATGTTTATTATAATTTTTAAAGTTAATATTTTTCAGATATAATTTTGAAAATTTATAATAAATTTGTAAATTTGACAAATACTGATATTTTTTAATTAAATAACACCATTGTTTTGGTTGAATTAATTGGTGTTAACTGTCTTGAGAGTGCACTGGGCTCTTCTCCAATTTCAGAGAGGATTCTCCGATGAAGCCTGACATCTGAGCCTACAGCATAGCAAAAAGGTTAAAGTCCATACGCGGTATCGAAATTAATTTATCAAATAAAAAAACATTTGTGAAAAATCCTACGAATGATGGCATCATCACCATTCTTGGCGGGTCAAGATTAGTTAGTAGTTTAGTAATAAAAAGGAGACAGATTAATGGAAAACTGTGTTAGTGTAAATTAATCCAACAAGTATCCTTACACCAAGTTAATTTTGGGTCTATAGAGTGGCAATATTTTCCAACTCGGCATTCCCCAGCAGCACTTGACTTCCTGATGTCCATCACGACTTATTGGCCTCGCCCCTACTAACCTCGTGGTTTCAAGTCAATGCTAACATCAACTCAAATACTTAACTTATTTATGAGAAGCACGTAAAAGTTATTTGTAACGTAGATTATGTGGAGCAATGTAAACTAATGCTATCTCAAATGATAATAAAATTTTTGGACGATACAGAAATTTACAAGTTCAAGTCTTCCAAAATATCTTTTTGTTGGTCAGCTGATCATGTACTTCATTGTCTCTTTGGTATTAAATTAAATTGTAGATTTGTCTAATCTGATGACAATTAACGTACTAATTATGCAGTCGTTTGATCTACAATTTTTGGGTGGGATTCGGTGCTTGTGTTTGGTTTACTGAACGTCCATTCCCATTCTTATCTACTTAGGGATTGAAATTACCCCGAGTCTTTAAATCTGATTAATAGAGGAACATTACCATTATCATATAACTAGTTTTAGGATTGTGTTTTTTCGTTATATTTTTTATTTTCTTACATCTTTCATCTTTATTATTTACGATGATCGAAATGAGCTATTTCCAAAAGTGTATTAAAAAATACTTTAAAATATTGTTTTTATTTTATATATTTCTTATTAATTTAATTTATATAACATATAAAAAATTCAAAAATAGTCTAAATTCAATATCGAGAAAACTTGGGCCAACCTACAAACTACCCGATCATTGCCTAAATTTCCTATATATTCTTTTTACTTGTTTATATAATAGCCAATAATTTAATATATATGGTTTATATAAATATGTATTTATTATTATAAATATCATGATTGATTCCATTTTCATTGAAAATATAAACCAAACAGATAACTATAAAAATCAAATTCCAATCACGCATTAAATCAAATAGTTTATAGGAAGAATTTTGGAATTCTCATTTCTTATATAATTCTGATTTCTATAGAATTTTGAACTAAGTGACCCCTATATGTATGTACTATTTTCATTAAGCTATGAGTCCTTTCACTCATTTTCCAATTGAATTCAAGCCTACCCTTGAGCCTTGTTCACTCTACATTCTTGTTGAAGTTGAGTGTTAAAAATTGTGGTATCTATGCGCAGGCGCATTGTGTTGAACAAACATTAATGTTGGGGTTGGGAGGGTTGAGTTCATAGAACCCTTGCTTTATCGTTGTTCTTGATTCTTGGTTTACGTTTTATATCTCAGGTGATCTTGGTTCAAGCAAAGGGACATCCGATCAATTAGCAGCATCATCAGTAACTTTTTTAAACTTTTTATTAGCATGATTCAAATACCATAGAAAAAAATTATTTGTAAGTTTATTTAGATAATGCTGGTTTATTGTTTGTAAATGCTTGATGTTATGAGATTCTTTTGTGCATATAAAAACAAACGAGAGTTAATCAGGTGGACGTAGACTATAATGTATGAGTGGTGTGCGCATTCTATTACAAAATGAATGGAATCTAAATTTCCAAATTAATACCACACATTTCAGTCACTTCATAATCTAAACACAATTTGCATTTGAATTTAAGTGTACAAATCTTAATCAATCGGGGTCCATGTCCAGACAAGTTGAACGAAAACAAAGACTACAAATCAGAAATTATATTTATAGGCAATGTCAAGTACCCTAACCCTCATTTGGTAGTGGTTAATTATTTCAAAAGGTAACCACGAAAATCAAACTAAAACGGAGGGGGAAGAGAATGGTTAGAGTAGTTATATGTCTCTTGTCGATGGTTTTAGTGGTAAATTCAAAAGGTCATAATCATATACATATCATTCGTTGAAGCCAAAATGCAAGAATTGGACAAAGTTTGACAACTCAAACCTAATTAAATGTGAGGTATCTTTAGAATATAGACTTTTCATCACCAGGATAACAACAAAATGTGTATTTGTTTTTGTATAGGTTGTTGGAGATGGCTTCTCTATATAAAAACATAGCCTTTTCCTCTTAATCAATTCTTTTTTCCAAAAAAAAAAATTATCATGTTCATAGATTGTAGTCCACAATTGTGCAATGGATGGGTTGACCCACAGCTCAAAAAATATCAAGTTCCATAATTTTAGCTTCGAATTCTATCGACTTGTTTGGAAGGGTAGTGTATATAACATATTTTGTAGGTTTTATATAATTAATTTTATAAAAAGATGTATTATATCTCTTATTTTTTATTATTTACTCGTCACTAATCATTACAAAACCTACAAAATATGCTATATGCTCTACCCTCCCAAACAAACCCTATATTTTTACAAGCAAAATATTTTTTAAAAAAAAATCAAATAGGTCAAAATTCCAAAGTGGGGAGGAATTTAAACATTTTTTGTTGTCATTATCTCATTATCAATGTTTTGCTTAGAAGAAAAGAACTTTGAGCTGTTTGCACCTTTCATTCTTCTCGTTCAAATAATGCAACAATTTTTTTTAATTATACAAGCAGTATTTTAACATATTTGGAATCAAAATTTGGCTCCATAAATGAAGCACTGTTTAATAGACAATGAAATTAAATGGTGATAAAATAGAATAATAATTGAGCTACGGTGGTCACAATATTTGGTGCAATCCATGGTCGCATTATGTGAATCATGTGCGGTTCTGCTGAAAAGACTAAATAGGGTTTTAAATGCGAGAAAAAACGTAAGAGTACTTAATTGTGCTTCGAAGAATCAGAGAAATCACAGGAACTTGCCATTCTGTTAAGGAACAAGATCACAAGACTCATCAGACGACAAGATCGGATTAGGACTTTCTCTACTTCATTGCAATGTCATGGACGTCGTGGAACTTCAATTTGATTTCTTGCATAAGACCACTTTATAAAACAAGGACTCTCAAACTATGAGAACCAGAATTTCTGCAAGAAAAAGGCGTTACTTACACATCAAGCATGGAGATAAACGTAAAGCATGTCCCTTCAAAGCCATGTTGTTGGTTAGGTATTGTTTCAAAGTTCAAATATAGATTTTTTTTTAAATGACAATAGCCTTAGCACAAAAAAAGAATAAAGGATATGGACAAAATTGCTCATTTGGACTTACAAATATGTCAAGAATCCCGTATTGAGCAATTGAAGTTGTTATATGTCATTATTTTTAAACTAGTAGCAACCATTTGAGGTGAAATTAGATCCAATTTTAAAATAGGATGATCTTTAATTCTATCCTGGACTGAAGAAATATATATCTTTCACATTAAATTTTGCATTTTACTTCCCCAATTATTGAAAAGGAACACATGACACAACCAATAGAGCCTTCTAAACATGTAAAATTTATTTATACCCTTAATCTAAAATATATAAACCCCTTCATGTTCAACTTTGAAGAAATATATTTCACATTAAATTTTGCACTTTTCACATTGGAACCCTTGTAGAAACTAGCAGAATGAACAAAGTAAGCGAGTCCAAGATGGATACAGTCCTAGTTTACTTTGGAAGAAGTTCGGCAATGATGTGAAACTTTATGCTCATCTTTTTCCCCTGATATAGACTACCCTTTTAGTAAACTTTCGGAAAAGGAAAATGGAACCCACACTACATAATAAGATAGGTGCAAAAATGCCATGCCACTATGGATTTGGTTATGGTCCTTTTAGATCAACATCTTTTATTTTTTTAATGGTGTAGGTTGATTTAAAATTAATCTAATGGCTATAAAATACCAACACATTAAAAAGTGTATGTGCAATATAAACACTTTTTAATGTGTTGTCACATTTATAACCGTCGGATAAGTTTAAAACTAATCGTGACCTTTAAAAGGATGTAAATGTTGTTGCCTTAAAACTCGAACAACAATAATGAAGAAACACGAATAACTCGAACACTTAGTGAATCGTGAATGTTGCCTCAAGACCTGAAAACACATAACACGATGAGGTCGAGATGCTCCCTAAGGGAGCCTCCAACGCTCAAATCAGTAGAGAATTTGATAGAGTATCAGTGAGAGTGAAGACTAGAGCATACCTCGAGATATTGTCCTCATACCTACTTATAGGATGGAAGGTTGATGGAGTAATATTTGTAACGTTCACCATCAATGACAATTATAACATTTTTGTTACAAATTTTTATTAAATACATTTAATGATTATTTGCTTATACCATATTAATTGTTCCCCACTCTTTTTTCAGATTTTATGGAGATAAAAGTGAAAATTTTTGGATCAGGGGCTTTTATGTAATTGTTTAGTGGTAAGGGAGTGCTTGGATTTTTTTCTAAGAATTTAGGGACTTGTTTTGACGTTTACCGAGTCATCACTGAGTTGACTCGATGACCCACCCCTTTCTTCCAGAATCGGTTGCTTTCCTCTTCCTTCCTATTTTAGGTCCAAAATTCATGTGTTGATTCAACGATTTGCTTCCTTATTTGTTTCCTTCTAAATTTAATTTCTTGATTTGGATTGACTTCCTAAAATCAAGCCCCCATTATTATGATTGTCAATTTTAGGTTAAAAATTCTTTTAGAACCGTCGACCCCCTCTATCAGCTTCATTCGAATATGCCTTGAGTCTCCTCTTCTCTTCTTTTATGTTCAAGGACAGCTTCATCCGGCGGCGTCCCTCTCTCCTCCATTGGTTTGCTTTCTTTTCTTCCTTCTCCCTTTCTCTTCTTTCTTTCCTTCCCTTTCTCTTTTCTTTCGTTTCTGTTTTGCTTTGTTGATTATTTTCTTCTGTTTTCTTCCTTTGCAGCGGCGGTGCGGTGCGACTCATGCCGTAGACGACGGAGGTGGCCCGTGGTGGAGGCGATCCTGGATTCTGATCGGGCCGACGTCTTGTGATGGTTCCAGGAACTTGTTCGTGGCTCTTTTGCGGAGCAGAGTGCAGCCGTGATTTTGTTGCTTGTGGTGAGTGTAGGAGATAAAACGACGCGTCTACCCGTGGAGCGTTACGACTTGTCGAATCGCGGAACAGAGAAACGATGTGACGTAGACCGCTGTTAACGAACGACCGAGTGTATAATAGTTCGAACGATGAGTCGTTTCACTTAGATTGAACGACATGCAGTCCACTTCAGACGACCGTTCGCTTCAGCAAAATAAACGATGTGTCGTTCACCTTGCTCAACAGACGACTTGTCACATGTCCGTGTGACTGGTCGTCCAACTCCCCTACAAACTACATATCATTTTTTTTGCATGATCAGTCATTCACGCATATTCTTGCTATTTTTTTGTTTTTGATCTTTTTTTTAATAACTCGAATTTCTTTCTTCTCAGGCCCATTCCTCTTTGGCACGCCGATCTAAATTTTGAGAGTTGGCACGTCGATCGAGATTTTGAGGGTACTTGTTGTTGCTGTTATAGGCAGTCCATTTGCTATTCATGTCAAGGACCATATCACTTGTCGTTGTTGTTACCCCCACCACCACGTGGGTGTTTAGGAGTCACTTATTGGATTACTTCACCCCCGCTACCGAGTGGGTGTTCAAGAGCTGCACCTTGGAGGACTTCACCCCCTCTATCGAGTGGGTGTTCAAGAGCTGCATCTTGGAGGATCATGGCTCATTGTTGTGGCTCGAGGCTCATGGTTCGTGGCTCGAGGATCGTGGTTCGTGGCTCGAGGTTCGTGGCTTGTGGTTCGTGGCTCATGACTCGTTGTTCATGGCTTGAGGTTCGTGGCTTGTGGCCTCGTTGAGCTCACCAACTTGCCTTGTCGATCTCACTAACTCATCTTACGGAGTTCACCATATCAACTTCAGCGGAGTTCAACTCCACCTCAGCAAGGTTCATCTTCTTCTTAACGGAGTTCCAACTCCTTAGAAAGTTCAACATCTCATCCATATCGCAAAGTTCTTCGTGGAGCTCACCTCTTCGGGAATTTCACCTTCTCGGAAGGTTCAACATTTCCTCGAAAAGTTATCCTCCTCGGGAATTTCACCTCCTCGGAAGGCTCAATATTTCCTCAGGAATTTCACCTCCTCGGGAGGTTTATCATTTCCTTAGGAGGTTCACCTGTTCGGGGGGTTCAATATTTCCTTAGGAATTTCACCTCATCGAGAGGTTCAATATTTCCTTTGGAGATTCACCATTTCCTTATGACGCTCACCTATTCGGGAGGTTTAACATGTCCTCGAGAAGCTCACCTCTTCATCGGGAAGCTCACATCTTCGGGAGGTTCAACATTTCCTCGAGAAGTTCATCTATTCGGGAGGTTCACCTCCTTGGGAGATTCATCATTTTCTCGGAAAGTCCGTGATGAGGTTCGAGCTAAAATCAATTATTTTTTACTACTCTTATTCGTGTACTTTTCTTTTCTGCACTTGTATGCATCGTTGTTCCCCAATCATATGGCCAAATGACTTTTTGGTCAAATGATTTTGGTGGAGTCTTAGTGGTAGTAGGAGTTGACTCACTTGTTGAGGATGAAGTAGAAAAACTATTGTGTGTGCCCATGACAATACCACTTGGGGTTTCACTTGCCACAAACTTTAAAGAATAAGCTATTGCATGCGTTAATGACAATACCACGTGGGATTTCAATTGTCACATGTCTTAGTGAATAATCAGCCGCGTGCGTTCATGACAATACCACTTGGGTTTCACTTGCCATATGTCTAAACAATACATTGTAGTATGCATGACAACACCACTTGGGGTTTCACTTGTCAATCATGTGCGATGTTCAATTTTCCACTATGTGTGTTCTAAAATGAACGCTCGGTTTCCCGCAAGCTTCGTGCTCCATTGTCACATTGCAGTCTATCTTTTCATCGCTTGGTGAGAGCTCGGTTTCCCGCAAGATTTTGTACTCACATATTTGTTACGTGAGAGCCCGATTTCTCGCAAGTTTTTCTATTCACTTTACGTTTTCATCACGTCAGAGCCCGATTACTCGCAAGACTCACAATTTAGTTATTTTCCATATGAGAGTTCGATTACTTGTAAGCTTTTTTACTCACGGTGCATCCCAGTGGTCTTAAGATGGTTCTTGTGCGTTATTGGTGAGGAGCAAATGCTTGGATTCACTCCATGTTCTTAGCACTTTTGGTTACATAAGCCTTGTTTCTCGTAAGCCTTTTTTGTTTTGTGTGGTCAAGCACTCAGCTTGCCTTAACCTATTCTTCATTCACAACAGAAATTATTTATGTAAAAAGAAGACATGTTATTTATTCAAAGTAACAAGTTACACAGGAGGAAGATAACAAAACTTAAATGATTAAACTTCTTTTCACCATCAGAAGCACACTTAGATGAGCATTTCAAGTGGTGGCATGCATAGTTGGCCCTTATGCTGATTAACCTCTTCAAACGTCATTCATTTCTCGTTGCCTTGTGTCACCGTTTGGCTCCCCTCTCGATACTCCTGAGTCAACAAATTGGTCCAAGTGTCCACCTCGAACTAAGTTCTCAATTTAATTCATTAGTTCTCGACACTTATTCGTAGAGTGTCCACTCGCATTGTGGTACCGACGGTAAACGCCCACATTCTTTCCTAGAGGCTTGTCATCTCTTGGGGGAAAGGAGATGAGTTCAAACCCCTTTATTGCCGCTAAGATCGTTGACCTCGACTCGTTTAGCGGCGTGTACTTCTCGAAACGGGTAACGGGTGCTCTCAAGTCTTCCTACTTTTCTTTCTTCCTGCTCAATTCTTCCTGAGCCTCTCTCTCTTTCCTCTTTTTTTCTTTATCGCCCTTTGTTCCAACAATCTTCATGACCTCAGCCTGCAAGATAAACTTGTTAGCCCGGATGAAGAGGTCTGCCAAGGTCCTTGGCTGATCAAAAGACAACGATTCCTATAGCTGTACTAATCGTGTCCCTTGCAGCATTGCAGCTAACGCCACTCTAGGTTTTGGATCATGGACTTCAAGAGTGGCGTTCCTGAATCTGTCCATATATTGCCGAAGGGTCTCCTTCTCGCTCTGCCTCACGCTCAGCAGGTACGTAGCGTCCTTCTGACACTTGTTGTTAATGATGAAGGCGTTGATGAACTTCTTCCTTAGCTGATCGAAGCGGGAGAGAGAGGCCTCCTTCAGCCCGCTCAACCATGACCGAGCATGGTCTTTCAGTGCGATCAGGAACGCACGACACATGATAACGTCTTCCCATTCATAGAGCATCATGATGGCTTCGTAATTTTGGATATGCTTGTGCGGGTCTTCCTTTCCTAAAAAAGTTGGCAGTGGACATATTGAATTTTGGAGGAAGTGACTTTCACATAACTTCTTTAGTGAATGGAGATTTCGCCTTTTTTTTGCCCTTCTTCCACAAGAACCAACTTCTTCTGCTCGAGGACCTCTTCAATCATCTTCTTCAAGTCTGTCGCTTCTCGAACTCTCATCGAAGATTGGGGCTCCACTTCAGCCCTCTTCGGAGGAACTCTTGGCTCTCCTCTACACATACTTTCCACCACCTCATGGTAGTTTTCTCTTCTAGCTTCGACCTGAGCATCAAGAATGAGAATATTGAGACACTCTTTGTGAGGTGGAGGATTCAACTACTGAGGCACTCGTGTGTGTTGATGATAACTTGGTTGAGGAGCTTCACGCCTTTTCGGGACTCCTCCACTTTGAACACTTTGGATATAGGAGCGCAACGCTGGTGGGAGCTGTGCCTGACGAAGGAGCTGCTGGAACAAAGTCGCCATCTCGCCCAGAACCTTGTGGTTCTCCAGGTTCTGCTTCCTTAGCACTTCATATTCAGCGAGAGGGACAGTAGGGATGACAGTTCCCGAGGTTCGCGTTACAGCTCCAATTCTCCTCGCATCTTCCTCGGGATGTCCAGCGTGGGTCAAATGTGTTTGCACCATGATGAGTGTTGTAGATGATGTTGATGTCCTTCTTTCCGAAAGTCGACGAACAAGGCTTTTCGTTCAAGTTGTTCCTACAGACGGCGCCACTTGGCGTCGCCTTAAAACTCGAACAACAATAATGAAGAAACACGAACAACTTGAACACTTGGAGAATTGTGAACGTTGTCTCGAGATCTGAAAACACATAACATGATGAGGTCGGGATGCTCTCCGGGAGAGTCTCCGACGCTCAAGTCAATAGAGAATTTGACAGAGTATCAGTGAGAGTGGAGAATAGAGCATACCTCAAGATGTTGTCCTCATATCTACTTATAGAATGGAAGGTTGATGGAGTAATATTTGTAACGTTCATCATCAATGATAATTATAACGTTTTTGTTACAATTTTATTATTAAATATATTTAATGATTATTTTACTTATGCCATATAAGTAAAGAACATTTTTATAAAAAGACCATAATTCTTACTATGCAACTGTACTGCTTGATGTAACAATTCAAATCCTTCATTGTCATTGTGAATTAGAGCGAAACTTCCATATGCAGTCCATATTTGTGTCCTTTATTGGATACCTTATGTCAAATCCTCAGTAACCATTACACGTAAAAATAAATAAATAAAAGAAAGATTCATGAATGAAATTATTAATAATCGAGAAATTAATTAAGATTTTCTTTAGCACACTTGAGTGGAAGTCACTGATTAATATATAGTTCACTTGTCTGCTAGTCCAAGTGTAAGTGGTGGTGCCATTTCACTTGTGACTAACACTCGTATATATAATTGCATTTGCTGAAAAATTTAGCCTAGAGACCTTCAACCATTTTCATCAATGTAGTTGTGCAAATTTTTCAAATTTGCAACATCATAGTTGGGAAGAAGAATTTGGTGCTAACTGCATCATCCGCCCATTTGCACTTATTCCGGATGTGTATTATTATAAGTTTTGTTCTTTATTTTTTTTTGCGAAAAAGGGGAAGTGAGGGCGACCGGTAGATGACGTGTCTTTGCTGGACGTTACCATACAAGCTTAAACCGGAAAGTACATCCCCACTATGGAATGTTCCTGTGAGCCATATCTGACACCAGACAATAGACTTAGACCCGTGCACGGGTGTGGTCAACATA
>CAODLS011103445.1:0-13806 GCA_948243855.1 Flueggea neowawraea | reverse complement strand
ATTGTAATAAAATAATTAAGTAGGATGAGGTTTTTGAAAATTTTGTTTAATATATGGATAGATTTTGTTTTTAAGGAAAAAAAGACAGAAAAGAAGCCAACGCATGCAGTGGAGTTGATTTCTTAATTAACAGGTGTCATGGACGAGCTCTTCTTTTGTTCCATCTTTGTTAGCACAGACAAAGAAACCACCTCCCATGTTCTGCCTCTCTCACTCAACAACTAAGTTGCTCAAGAGCTTTCAACCATGAAGCCCGATTCTACAATTGTCGAAGCTCCACCATCAACGTCATCAACCATGGACTAGAAAGTATGACAAGAAGAAGAAGAAGTAGAAGAGGAATAAGAGGAGCATTACCATCTCATACCAAAAGCAGTATGGTTCACAAAGAAACTATCGCTCCAAACGGATGTAGTCTACATTGCATAATGACTAGTTTATCACCACTTCTTGAACCGTCAATGAGTTCTATTGCTGCTGTGAGTCTGGGCAATGAGTTCTAACCGTCAATGAGGGAAGGAATATAGGGTACTCGGCGCCCGCCCCCACCTGGCTCCATCTCTGCTCGTAAGCAACAAAGTTGTTCTACATGCTCTTGAAAAATAGTGAAAGACACCAACGTGTAGATATTCACTGTAAGAACCTCGAACTCATTGCAAAGATGCTTGTATATTGGCCTGCTATACTATGATAGGTGATCCAGATTGATCACTCTATGCCTAATGTTTGATAGGACTAAATCCAGAAGCACACTAGTCACCTTTTTTCTTAATGAGTACCTTCGAACTCCAAACCCAACTTGTCTTGCATATGAAATGTAGAATGACTACGTCCTCTAATGTCATAAATCTCCTTTTCATTATCTCTTCATATCTGAGTTTTGTATAGATTCCTCTTGCATTACTCTCGATCATCCCATTCTCATTGCCACCCTCCATATTGCTTAAATAATAGCCATTGTCATCATTGTTGTCACCATCGTCATCACTACTGCCTAGCTCAACACACATATTTTCTCTTTGGTCATCATCCTTGCTACACTCTGTTAAGTCACATTAATCTACTAAGTCTTTACCCGTAAAATCCTCCATAATAAGGTTCTTAAATGTGCTGATCAAATTTAAGAAAATAAGTAAAATCAGTGCATTAGTAAAGATGCTTCGATCAAATAGATGCTTCGATCAAATAAATAAAGAACCTATAACATCAAGCAAACACATAATAAAAAACTGGTATAGCTTAATTTAAAAAAAAAACACTTAATGCTTACAATTTCTATCACAGAAGAACAATTATGCTAGGACCCCTAATTATTAAGCAACATTCTATACGAAATTAGATCTCATGTTATCCACATTAAGTGAAAGTCCATTTACTTAATTTTTCCAAATTTGACTTAGCTGTGAATAATTCTATAATTGCAGATTAATTAAGTAACATCCGCCTTATTTAGTTAACTATTACAAATATTGTGTAACATTTATGGTCACTTAATTTACTATATATTGACATAATTGTGTGCTTATTCAATCACCAATCAAAAATTATGTAACTATTTCACAAAATTAAGTAAACCAAAAAAATTAACTTTCTGGACCGAATTGAGTAACCACATGTCAAATTTAGTAACTCATCCTAAACTTAAGTAAGTACTAGCGTTACATGTTCACTTAATCGATGCAAATTCAGACACCGATCACAAATAAAGTAATTAGACCTCAGATTAAGTACAATATGGCGACATTAAATAACCATCAGTTACTTAATTCTTCATAGGTTTATTTAATTTGCCCTCAAATTCAGTAATCTCATCCTAAAATTAAAAACTGGCGTTATTTAATTTTTACACATTCACTTAATTTATGCAAATTCAATCACAGATCACAAATAAAGTAATTAGACCCCAGATTAAGTAAAACATGGCGACATTAAGTAACCATCAGTTACTTAATTCTCATAGGGCTACTTGATTTTTCCAATATGACTTAATTGTGAATATTCAATTAAGTAACCGTTTCTCAAATTTAGTAACTCATCCTGAAATTAAATAAGTACTTGTGTTAATTTTTACACGTTCACTCAATTGATGTAAATTCAATCACCGATAACAAATAAAACAATTGGACCCCAGATTAAGTAAAACATGAAGAAATTAAGTAACCATCTTAATTCTTCATAGTAATAATTTTTTCCAAAATTCTGTCACAATTTGGTAAATAAATAATGACATCTAAAATTAAGTAACACGTTTAAAAATTGAGTAATAATGATTGCTACTTAAATTAAGTAAATTAAGTCACTACCAAATAAAATTAAGTAACTTATTTAATCAGAACATTTTTTTTTTATTTTCTTTAATTAAGTAAATTTATTCAAAAGAAACTCTCACAATTTAAAAATAAATGAGGTAGTTACTTAATTTGTTAATCGGTCACTTAATTTGAGTATAATTACTTAATTTTAATTTGAAAATTAATATGTGTTCCATCAATTGTACTCCTACCATTTTAAAATGGGCAAATTCCTTGGTGGGCCCTGAGGTTTGGAATAATCTCTCGCTTTCTAAATTAGTCGTTCTACTCCTTGCCCCTAACTTCCGTCAATTAAATTTAATGAGACACATCAGACCTGCTTATGTGGCAATATAGACCATAAAAAACAAGGCTTTATGGAAAAATTACCCTTTGGTTCCCTTTCATTTTATTTTCAAATTTTGAAGGGATCAACAGTAAAAGGTGTTCAAATTGACTATGTCAAAACCCCTAAATCTGAAACCAAAAACAAATGTCTTCAAAGTTGGGCATCCAGATCATCCTAAGATGCTAAAAATTATCCAAGATTTCAAAACATAAAGTGTCATTGTAGCATAAGGGCGCGAATGAAGATTTCTAAGAGTGAGAAGAACAAAGATAGACTATATTATTGTTGTAACAATGGAGTATGTGGGACCTTTTTTTTTGGTTAGGCAACTCCAACATGGTGTGGCACTACAATGGAGGTAAGTTATGATAGGCAAAGAGGGATTGAGAGAGTGTTGGAGGAGATAGTTGATTTAAGACGAGAAAATACAATCTATATAGTGGAAGTAAGGAACTAAATCGACAGTGCAAAGAATGCAACATATGTAGTGTTTATGTTGATCTTTAATGTTGTTTTGGTTGTGATGTGTTTGAAGTAGAGTAGGGTTTGGAGTTAGTTTTCTGCAAAAGCCCATGACATAACCAAACTCATGTTTCATGGTCCAAATTGGGAAATTTGGAAACTAGTGAAGACCAATTTATTAACCTTTTGTTTGTCACTCATTATTCTAAATTGAACTCATTTATTGTTCTCTCCAATGCAACCTTTCAAACAATCCAAAAACCAAATCCATGACTCAGTTGTCTCTCCCTTCGCAATACAAAATGCAAATGGGTATGTCCCTTTGTTGCCGTCCACTGAAACTGCACTTCAAATGGTCCCTTCAAAAAAGTGTCATACACTCCAAAAAATGGCCTACATCCATTAAGAAATCTGGGAACCGTACCTGCCAAAGCTTCAAACATTCTTTTAAGAACAGGTTGTGTCAAAACCTTGGTTGACAATGCATTTCCCAAGCATACATGACATAAAACATATTCATATGAATACATCTATTGATATGCATCACATTAGCATGATTAGACATCGCAGAAAGCATTTAGATTATACGTAAGTGAGTCTAACAATGCATCATTTGTTTCTATTTGCTTAAATGAGATTAGAATTCCCTAGAAAGTTTATAGAATGATAAATGATGCATTGATGGGAAAGATATTTACTAAAAGTAAATAAACGCCAATGAGGGGGAAAATGTAGTTTAGCGATTATGTCATCTTTGTTGTGAGATAAGACCAATATCTTACATTTAATAGTTTAGATATTTAAGTAAAATAATGTGGAATATTTATAGGATAAGAACCAAACTGAAAAGAAGTGTGAATTTTTTTCCTATTGAACCTTTCAATCATCTTTTAGCTACGTGACACCTCGTGCTTATGTTTCAACCTTATAAAACCTGAATTAAAGCATGGAAACAAAATCATTGTCATCCTTAGACCTAGAATAACAGTCAAAGAGAGGTAAGAAGAGAGAAAAAACTGATTTAGTGAGGAAAATTTGGTAGGAATGCTAAGATTAACCGAAAACGAGACTAGATCAGTACTTCTTGCATCCTTTGCTTCTAATCACGAAAGTAAGTGAAGTTCTTACTTCATATCTGCATATTAATCATATAAGAACGTGTTTAGGGTTTTGGTGTGCTAATAATTGCAATAGAATATGATTTAACCATCAATTTTCATAATTTGGTCAATGGGTCTGTTTAGGATTTTGTTTTCTGTCTGGAATTACACTGTTTTGTTCAGCCACTTAGAGACGGATTTTGACGAGCCTTAAAACATGAAAATTGTTGGAAATTACGTCTTCTATGCATCAGTAGAATATTTTGTCTATTGGGATTGGAAAGCATGAGTTAGAGCAGTTGAAGTGAGTGTTGTTCCAATAGTGTCTAGTTTTTCAGTAACAATGTCCGGTTTTGAACTCTTGTTTTGGCAGCTTTAAAGAAGTAATTACTTGATGTTAAAAACATGAAAGTTGTGTGTTTTTTTCCTAGAATGTTATGCAAATTTTCAGCGTAATTGAATATGTATAACATAAGTTAGGTGCAATAAACTTCAATCTGTTCACTTTAAGTTACTCTGTTAAGGTGCTATAACTTTGAAAAATTGGCCAGATTGTTTTATAAGGAATTAAGACCTGAACTTTGGTAGGAATACACTATTATATGTCTAGTATATGAAGGTTAAATTTCACATGAAAATAATTCTGTTTGGATGTCCGACCATAAATAAAAAATGGTCTACCCAAAATGGTGTGAAACAGAATTTTAGTTACCTTAATCATAATGTTACTTTTAGACAAATTTGGATCAATTTCCTTTCATTTAAAATAATCAAATATATTCATAATAGATTAGTAACAGAAAATCATATGCATTTCATATATTTGTAAGTTAGAACAGGAATAACTCAAGTATATGTTATAGGATCGAGAAACATTGAGAGGGAGTTTGAGCAAGATAACGTAGCATACTATTTGTCTTAAAAATGTGAGTATAAACTGGAGATTAGATTCAAATGTCTGTTATATGACTTGTGTTCATAGATGTGTTCTTCATAAGATTACTTGGACAAATTGCTGACTAGTTGAATTTAAGAGATATATGCTATATACTAAAAATCTTCAAATGATTTGCTATATGTATATGTTAAAAATGTCCATTGTTTATTTGAAATGGAATGATTTTATATGTATATTGATTATCAAATGTTTCACATGTTAATACATTCATATTGGACTAAATAAAGGCGTTGTGATTATCACGCTTTTGTGTCAGACTCAAGTTGGGTCATGACCGGCGTACGAGGCAAACCGTCTATGGATGTCCGACCCATGTCGCACAAGCCTCAGTGTACATACATTCTACTCAACTTATCCAAATATTTATTCAAAACATTTATATATAAAAGAAAACCATAAATATATATATATATATATGTATACATGATAGAAAAATAATATCAGTAAAAAAAATAAAACCTTTAGAAATAACATCAACATCCCAAAAATATGTGTAGCCCAGTATCCTAACAGTAGCCCGATGTGGAGCTCTAACGACTGAACAAAATTAGAGTCTGAAAGAGGGGCACTCACTATAATCAATAAATGTCTCACTAGGATCGAGGTACCGAATAGATGCTGAGCATCCAAAAATATCACCTAAAAAAAAGGTTAACAATAAACAACAAAAAAAATGGGTAAGAATCCCTAGTAAGGAAACCATACTTCAGACCCCCTCATACGTGCCTCATAAAGACTGTTTTGAAAACCCTTCAAAAATACCGCATACGAATATACGTAGATACCATATAATATACACACTACATACATAATATATTTCTAAAATTCGTTTTGCAAAAATATTTGCATCCAGATCATACAACATGCATTCAGACAGTATTCAAAGTATATATATATATATATATTTGTGGATTCATAGTACGAGACCAGTGCAATTCAATTTTCATAATAGCAGTGTGGACTCCGCCACCTGACTGCTTTAAAGCTTATATCTGGTCAGATACATAGTTGCTCATCACCTCGGTAACTAGGGCCTTGACAAAGGATTAGTATACCAAATGCTACGTACCCCGTAGCTAGGTGTGCTCATATTAGTGTGATATATACATAGTATTTCACAGACAATCATGCACCTTAGAGCTTATTCCTTCTTATACAAAATATCCTTATATATATATATACCAATATATATATTAGCTTTTCATAGCAAAATATTGGTTATTAATAATCACATAATCCCGATTATTAATTAATCCAACAATTATTAGTCCGATTTCATAATATAGCCAGACATATCAAAATCAACATACTCAATTTGAAGACACAGTCTACGTGTCTGAAGCTGTCATTTCACTCACCTGGTATCCAACGCTGAGGACCCAGTAAAGCACTGCTAGTGGATAAGCTGTAACAATACAACACAACAAACATCAAAACATAGTACTGTGGCAGTACTGAATGTATGTATGCAATGCAAATGCCATCTAACCCTTGACGGTGCCGGAAAATCATTTCAAATTACCCAAACTCTCAATTCGATCAACACCCGATCGAACAATCATCCACATTTTCTATACTCAACCTCCTAAGCAAGGATGTAGCCTCAAATCCTACAAGCAACCTCAAAATCATCAAGAATCTCAACCATCAAATTTGGATTTCTTGACCCCATAGACACAAATTATCAAATCTTGACACTCAACTCAATATCTAAGCATTTCCAACTCCAATCCATCAAAATACATCAGAAACAACTTCAGATCTAACGGAAAATCCATCAAAACCCGGAACCCTAGCTCGGAATAACCCATTTTGCTCAAACACAAAATCTCTTAAAACCAAAGCTAGAATCACATGGTTACAACCTTAACAAACTATAATCTACCCATATCTAACTTCCTTTACAACAAAAAAAGGGAGATTTGAACAAAACTACAAGGTTCGTTCAAAATTATAGATGAACAAATGTGAAGTAAGAATGAAGAAAAGAAGGGATTTAAGATCTTTGTTACCTTAAGAATGGCAATGGAAGCACTAAGGAGTGATGGAGAGTGCAGAGGAGTAGATGAGAGAGTAATTTCAGTGATTGAGATGAGTTATGGCAGAAGAGAGAAGTGAGTGAGTGTATTTATAGACGCACAGAGCTTAGACGTGGCATCTCACTTAATTGGGCCCAAACCTGGCATATCTACGTGCGTTGTGCCTAGTTCTACGTGCATTGAACAAGGAACTACGTGCGTAGACGAGGTTTCAATGTAAGCAGATGGCAGATCTGATGACTTTCCACCCTCAGATCTAGAATCAACGTGCGTTCCAGTCCAAGCAACCTTATGCAATGCACGTAGACGGTAGACCTGGTGACCTCTCCTTCTCGGATCTAGGATCAACGTGTACTACCGCATGCTATGCACGTAGATCACCTCCCTTACTCACGGTTCAAGTCCGAATGACGTCCAACGTGCATAGAGTTCTCCAACGCACGCAGATGTGCGTAGGCACATTCACAGTCCATCTCAGACCTCGATCTATGCACGTAGCTTCATTCTCTATATACATAGATGACCTTCAACGTGACTTGCACAAGCAACACCACCTCCAAACATTCTTGATCAAGGTTAACATCTCAAAACCTTGAATTCCTATGAAGTCTAGACGGAATGCCACCGGATTCCGGTTAGAAGGGATGGGATATTACATTTTGTATTCGCAAAATATACAAAGTGAGACCTTCGGGTCATATTTCATACTGGACACCCTCGAGTCATATTAACACTTGAGACCTTCGGGTCATATTCATCCTAGAGACCTTCGGGTCAAATTTCATACGATACTGGCCAGACAAATACATAATGGCATATAGGAATCCTAGAGCGATACATGGCTTATTTGGTCACAACATATAAAATGAAAAACAGTGGTATATGCATATGATTGTATGACATAATTAATCTATTATTTGTTATATGCTTGAGTTTGATATATAATTTATGCTCATTGAATTGTGATTCATATAAATGTGAGTATAAACTAGAGATTAGATTCAAATGTCTGTTATATGATTTGTGTTCATAGATGTGTTTTTCATAAGATTACTTTGATAAATTGGTGACTAGTTGAATTTACGAGATATATGTTATATATTGAAAATCTTCATATGATTTTCTATATTTGTATGTTAAAAATGTCCATTGTTTATTTGAAATGGAATAATTTTATATGTATATTGATTATCAATTGTTTCACATGTCAATACATTCATATTGGACTAAATAAAGGTGTTGTGACTATCATGCTTTTGTATTCGAAAAATATACACACTGAGACCTTTGGGTCATATTTCATACTGGAGACCCTCCAGTCATATTCACACTTGAGACATTCAGGTCATATTCATTCTAGAGACGTTCGGGTCAAATTTCATACGATACTGGCTAGACAAATACATAATGGCATACATGAACCCTAGGGCGATACATGGCTTATTTGGTCACAACATATAAAATGAAAAACAGTGGTATATGCATATGATTGTATGACATAGTTAATCTATTATTTGTTATATGCTTGTGTTTGCTTGAGTTTGATCTATAATGGTTTATGCTCATTGAATTGTGATTTATATAAAACAAACATTTTTCATGTTACCATTACTGATAGATCTTTTGCTTGACTTGAACTTGAAATTTGTAGATAGCAATATGAGTCACAGGTTGCCCTGCTAGTATTCTAGACTCCCTCATCCTCAACATTTGCATATATAATTAGTTAAGTCTTTTGACTTTTTTGTATAAAATTTTGAAAATGGCTTGTATATATGACTTATACCGATGTATATGGTTATGTTTGCATAAGAAAAATGGATTATGTTGCTAGTTTTTTTATAATGGTATATGAATATATGTTATTATATAACTACGGTTTAAATAACATTAAAAGTATAAGGGTATTACAAGTTGTGTATCTAAGTCTTACCTGTCTTGATAAGTAAACTTCACAACAGTGCCGGGGTCTGGTCTTTTCAAGACTTCCACATATCCATGTCACTTGGAAAATGATTCAATATGAGTTCCTTCATATCTCTTCCAACCCGTCTTTTAGCTTTGTAAATTGTTCCTTGTTTACACTCCATACCATATTTCCTCCTTAAATGATCTTCCATAGACATGTAATTCATATCAGGTTCTGCCCTCAAATCCTCTTTCATGTGCTTTGCAATTCATCTAAGAGTCACATTAGACTTTTCTAGATCTCTAATGTGTAAGTGTTTCTATCATGTTGTCTTCACCATAAAAGTCCTCTTGTCTTGTAGATGACTAGCGTGAACTCTCTGCTTGCAATCCGGATTGCCACACAAAACTGTCGATCTCAGTTTGTCATTTTTTATTCTCACAATGTAATAACCACCCAACATAGCATAATCTAACATAACCTCCCTATTATGCTTCACATCCCTGAACAACTGTCCAACCTCAAACTCAAAATCATTATCAACCTCATCATTAAACAACTTACCTTTAATTCCCTTCAGTGGATCACTTCTACTCTCTCTTCTTCATCAATATTGTCAATATGTTCATCTTTAGAACTAGATTAAGGCAACCAGACAAAAGTTTGTCTCTAAACCCATCATCACTTCCATTCTCTGAATCAATCATTTTCATCAACTTCACTTTTGTCACTTACTGAAAAATCCTCCTCAACATTTACAACAAAATCTTCATCCTCTGAATGATCTTACTCCTCATCAGATACAACTAAATTATCAGTAACAACTTTTTCATTTTTTCTCAAACTATACCTACTACTCTTTATGAGATTTTCAATCCTTTTCTTGGCACTCTTCTTTTTCTTTGATTGTGATTGTGTTAGAGTTCCACGTTGTGATTGTTGTTTTGCTTCATTTTGTGGGTTAGGATGTGTTTCAGGTTCTGCTTCAGGCTCTCCCTCGTGTTGTTTTGTTTCTTTTTGCGGATCACAGCACACTTCAGGTTTTGGTTCAGGCTCTACCTCACATTGTTCTATGTCATTTTGTTGGTCAAGATGTGTTTTAAGTTCTGCTTCAGGCTCTCCCTCATGTGGTTCAGAATCTATTTTAGATAATGTTCCAAGTTCTCTCTCATGTGGTTCAAAATCTGTTTCAAACAATGTTTCGATTCTCTCTCAATATTTGTGTGAAACTCTTGCTCAGGGATAATCTCAACATCGTCAATATCATCAACTTCAACCACAGGAGTCATAATATCTGTCGAATATCCTACCACTGCAACAGAAATCAATATAACAAACTCTTAACTAAATCTCTCAAACATGCTCAACATGTCCTTATCATTCTCAATGAAATAACCCTTCCTATCTTGAAATGAAAGAACCATATCAGACTTGATGTCAAAAGCTTTCATAGCATCGTCGAACAAATCCAAGAAGCTGTAGCAATCTTCATCGACACTTTCCACGGAAACTTCCACCGGTTTGTGTATTGATCTAATTGTGTGGATGATATAACAATTTTTGCAAAACTCATTATCCATTAGTCAATCGGATTGAAACCCCGAACATATTACACATTTTTCGCACTTACTTAGAAGTCGTCATCGCCGACTGTCACAATCCCCATCGCAGCACTTCGTTTTCATTGATTTTTGAAGAAATTGTCAAGATTAAGAGAGTGAAGAGGGTGACGAAAGAGAGGTGAAGTGAAGAGGGAAAAAGGTCTTCTAACTATTCGAAGAGAGGAGGAGAGGGAAATCAGTAACGAACGTGGCATGGGTATTATTTTTAGATTTTGCTTTCTCCATTACATTTAACTGATGGATGTTGGGATTAGGGAACAAAATAGCTAATTTAGAAATAGCAGCGACCAGGATAAATATTACCCCGAACCTCAATTACCGGTAGGGAATTCTCTCTTTTAAAATTCAATGGCTTAAAAAAAAATTCCCAGTCAAAATAACGAATCCTCATGGAAGACTATTTTGTTGAGTCACTCGTTGAAGTACCCATCAACCCACAAAACAAGTATAGTCGACTAACCGCCCAGATTAGTTCGAGTTGGGTTCAGTGCCAGCAGGTTTTTGCTCTCCCTATGTTTTTTTGTAATAAATTTCCTGAAAGATGATCTCCGAGTCTGAGGATTCTCACGTCATGGACTTGTTACTGTAATCATGTAAAACATACAGATCACCATGCATGCCAGTTCCATTCTTCACGGCTAAATAATGCTAGAGCACAAACGAAACCAAATGAGAGACGATTTGTCACATCAAGAGTAATAGCTTCACTTTATAAACAATCCATATACACCAGATTCACCAACCCCAAAAAGAAAATCCTGACAATAATATAACAACAGCACCACAATCTCTTCTAATCTGTGCACTGTAGAAGAAGTTTTATCCTGCGCCGTATAACATCAATTTTAGCCAAATGCCATCATCCTCCTGAGCGGTTGCGCCATGCTCAAATCGTCAATTTTATCCTTCATAGTTATCATAGTTATCCCTCGGAACCAAAGCTAATCGAATTTAAAAAAAAAATAGATAATTTCCATCTCAAGAACCTTTGTCTAGTTTTCTTTCAGTGTCTGAGCAGCAAGTATCAGTAGTTCAACCATCTCGAACCCCGCAGCACAAACAGAATCTATCTTCTCACTATTGTTGTCCCAAATAAAATCTGCTGGCTCTCTGGGAATGCCATCAACAGATGACATGTCATCAGTCTCAGCTGACCAACTGATCGGTAAGGAACTGCCAAGAGCAGTCTTCACCAGTCTGGCCTCAGAAATGATATCATCAATACCTTCCAACATGCCATTAACTTCATCCTCCGAAGTAACCGATTCTTTGAACTAAAAGGATTACATTAGTAACAGAAGCTTGTGATTTTCGAACCAAGCGATTTTACTGCTTGTTTACTCAATAACTTGTTCAAAATAATTGGTAAGGAAAATAAAATTGAACTATACACTATTGGCTTCTAAACATCTAGGGACAGGGTCAATGACATTACGGAAATAGGAAACAATCTTAAGCACAATTTTTAGTTTTTGTCTATAACAAAAATGATTCAAATACAGATGGATGAATATGTATATGCGAAGGTTAAAGACATCTTAAATATAAAGCACCGTTTTGATAAATTTTCCCGTTGAAGAGAGAAACACACCACATTTTTTATACTGTTCTCTCCCTCAAAATAAAAAGTCAAAAAAATATGTTTCACAAATAAGCAAGAACATCAAAAAGTTTTGATACTTAAACTTAAACAGTGTTAACAGTTTTTAGCATTTGCTGCGACCATATACTACCTTTTTTTCGTTCAGTTTCTCATTTCTTAGTTACCCAATTCGTAGACACTCTTAATCTCAGTTTAAATATTTGAGTAGCAACATTATTGATTGGAGAATTTACATACTTGTGGGAAAACAACAGCAAAATTTTGCAGAATTTTAGACAAAAGAAAAAAAAAAAGATTTAAACTGAGATTAAGAGAATGTCTATTTTTCCCACAAGTATGTAAATTCTTTAGACAAAAGTGGAATAAGCAATTAGTGTAGCTACTCAAATATTTAAAACGACCGTAAAATTTTGCAGAATAAGCAAAAGTGGAAAAAGCAATTAATATTTTATTCCACTTTTTGCTTAATTTTGTTATAACAGAGAAGAAAATTATAATAGATATCTGCAACTTTCTAATTAATACGACTGTAAAATTTTGTAGAATTTTAGACGAGAAAAAAAAAAGAAGTATCAACTTCCCCATTTTTCTTTTAACGTCCTTATTCTTCATACCCTTCCTGCCTATTCTGGGTAGAAAAAAATAGTTTGCTTAGGTGGAAATTGCCCCCTTCATTTTCAGATCCTTAAACCAAATATAAGGAGGATAATTTCTCCCCAATTTTCTGTCCTGATATTTTCCCTGCTCTAACTTAACAAAAAAAAAACAAATACTGTAATGACATGTTTCAACAAAGTGGTAATAATATATTTGGTTATTTTCCAATCAACAATTATTTTTGATGATTTGAATTATCTTGGGTGCATCTTTGAAAGTATACTAGAATTATTGGTAGGCTATCACTGCATATGTGATAAGATATTCTTTTGTCAAATTCATTAAAAATGTTGCCAACAAACAAGTGCACCTTTCGCATGAAATTCAGAAAACAAAATTTCCTTCTGTCTTATTGCAGAAAAGCATGCAGTTATCTTAAAATTCAACAGATTATTCCCTGCATCAAAATAAAAAAGGGCAATAAACAAAGCACCTGATGTAGCAGGATGAATTTGCATATATGGTGTCAACAAGGATTACCTTTAGAAGTTCCAAACGAAGTCTATGAATTGAAGACGTCAAATGCTCTATGCTTTCCATGCTCTCTTTGAGTGTGGCATACTCGATCTTCATTCTGGGAACACAAAACAATTAATTAATGCTGTTTCCTTTCTAGAAGCAAATGATCATTCCACAAAACGTTCCTAGGAAACCATAGTAGTATGCTGGGAAATATTAATTTCATATGTCTTAAGTTTTCTCTAGACATACATTATCCAAAAAAAAATTTCCAGGCATGCATTAACCAAATATATGCATCTTTTGTCATGCATTAGAATTACTGTGTCTTTTGTCATGCATAACAGACCTACTGTC
>CAODLS011103327.1:0-13766 GCA_948243855.1 Flueggea neowawraea | reverse complement strand
CAATATATAATCAGATATTATATATACAAACAACTCAATATAACACAAGTAAAATATATACGTTCAATATATCAATAAGAATGCAATGATGTTCCATTTATTCGGTAATGGCCCAATATGTCAAGTATAGCCCCGGGTTTTCCAATATAACAGATCTCAAGGGTCTTCCAATACCAATAAAATTGACCTGAAGGTCTGATCAAATAAATCACTGGTCAACCCAATATCATAGAATGAAATATAGAGGTGGCTAATACGAGTTTTAGCTGCATATAACACTTATTTCCATCTACTTTCTCATATAACCAATATTTCCAATAGAATTGCATATACCTGATCAAATTGGCCATACCATTTCATTTACATCATATGAATTTAGATGCAATACTTGTAAACAATATAGCGCAACATGATTTTCAGATAGCTCATACAAGTGTTCAACTCATAGACATCAATACTTCAACATATCAGATAATATTTCATCAACCTCACATATACAGTTCATGACAATAACACATTGGAAATAATATCACAAATTTCATATCAGCTAGTAACATCCACAATATAACAAACAATATATGATATAGCACAAATAACACATAAGGGTTCGCTCACAATACAAATACACGTTCCACGTTCCTAGCTTGCCTCTGGAATATCTCCGAAATTTTGTTTACCTAATACACATAAGCACACAATTTCCTTTCAATACTGAATGCGCGTATGTGCAGCTATACAGATGCAATGCGTAATGATGCATGTTCTGATTTGGACAATTTTAATATACACTTATACATGTATATGTAATGATTCAAGATAGTATCATTAGTTTGAAAAAACCCTAATAGGCATACAATACTTAGCAGCAACTGGTGTGGTACAAATTTAACCTATTTACGCATTCTGTAGATTTTTTGTTATATTCTTCCGTCGACAACCAAATTAACTCATATCATTCTCAAATTTTAATCACATACACTACACATATAAGGGACTGTTTATACCAAAAATCAGACCCTACATCCTTCAAATGGACTCTACGCACAAATTTGGCCGTATTTACGCTAATTTAGCTACTAACCGTTATACACATATTTAGCCCATGAAAATTTACAGACACGTTCTAGGAATATAATTAAACAACTTTCATGTTTTGTACTTTTTCTAGATCCATCTCTAAGTGCTTCAAAACAAGTTTACGATATAAACTAAAATCTGGCCGCAAACAGACCCACATAGCAATTCATATGAGTTTATTCTCAATTCGTATTTCAATCAGCATCAGACCTCTAAATACATGTTCTAATGCATATTAAACATTTATGAATGAAGAGAAACACTTACCACACTCCTAAGATACAGATGGTGCAAGAACCCAGAAATCAAAATGCCTAGCTGAAATGCTTTTCCCTTCCTTTCTCTACATTTCCTCTCTTGTTTCTCTTAATTCAGACACCAAAAAACTTAAATAATGAGGTATGGAAGCTTAGCCATACTCTTGTTAGCTTCAGATGATAATGGGTCAGGTGGCAACACTAGGTTTAGCCACATTGCACCTTATTGCAACCTTCTCAACACATGTTCTATGCATGGATCTATCATCTAGCACACACTAACTCTTTAGATTATTATAATCATCCACTAAGGATAATTCATACAACCCTCCTAATGTCTCTAACAAATTACCTATTTAGTTCCCTCTCATAATAATTTCACTTTTGACCCCTGATACTATTACTAATAAACCTTATAGAATACATATTAATATTATATGCAATGCCAAATGAATGTGTAACTATGTGTGTTATATGTGTTGCATACTCATATGTATGAAATGTTGGTTACGATCGTGACATTCACTCTTATTTAAGTTTCTTTTAATGACGTGAGGGTGCACCAATCCAATTATTAGAGTTATCATCAATGCTTTTGTTGACCCAAATAGCAAACCAAGAGGAGAGTGCATTTTTTTTTCAAAAAAAATCAGATTTATAATTTTTTTCCAAAACTGACAGTAATAAAGGATATGACAATATAAGCACAAAGTAATATAATGTAAAGAGTTTAGGAAAATAGAGAAATCAAACCCGATATTTATAGTGGTTCGGATTAACCAAGCCTACATTCACTTCCCAAGTTTTTATAAGGAACTTTTCTTCATTATCTCCTTCTTTGGAAAAAGGTACAAACACTTGCTTCACAGGGGCATGCTTTCTAATACCTTCAAGCTTCACGGGTGCTTGAGAACCGTTACAACTTTTCTAACTTAATGGATGTTAGGAGACCTTAGAATCTTTGAATAAGATTACAAGAATGAGTATTGAACACTCTCTCAATAAAATTTGCAAGTCTGAGCTCAAATAGAGAAACTAGCTCTACACAAGTATATGGGCAAAAGTGACCTTAGAAAGAAATATGCAACTATAGATCAATACTTGTGCTTTCTCTAAGTTTCTCGAGTCCAATTTATAGCCAAAGATGTCCTCTTGTCTTTTGTAAAAATTTTGGAGCCGTTGGAGTTGATTTTGTGGTCTTTATAGCCATTTGAATCCAAGTTACCAATGTTAATTGTTCTTTCGATAGAAGTTTCAGTAGAACTTCCACTCTAGTATATTAACACTGAAAATATTAATGAACCTGTAGATAGAAGTTCTGACCAAATTTCTTAGACTAGACTCATTTTGTGGTCATTGGAAGCATTTGAGTTCGAGCTATCAATATTTGTTCTTCCATTAAAAGTTTAAGTAGAAGTTCTACCCATTATAGTTAATCTTGCAGCATCTCATTCTACTGTTTTTGGACCTCAACTTTTTCGGTCAAACTTTCACTTGCTGGAATCTTTTAAATCTTCATACTTATAGTCCAACTTTCTTTAGATCAAGGAATACAATAATAGATAAAAGCCCATTTATATTGATTAGGTCCAAACTTATTTTTGTTAATATATTCATATTTCTCAATTTATCTCTTGTCTTGTAGACATTAAAATTCATATTTATAATTTTGAGCTAATAATCTCAATGCCTCAACTAAAAATTAAACATCGAATTCAACCTCAGCATAGAGAAACACATCAAGCTCACGAATCATTCTAGTTCAATCAACCAATTTTAGCTTATACCAAACATGAAATGCAGTCCAATTTCATTTAATTATTATTCATCATCAAAACATATTAAATGAATATATGAGGTCAACAGATTTAATTGATCCAATGATGGTGGTTTGGCTTTTCAAATCTAAAAGTTTGAATATAAAAATTGAAATCTTTGAATATAAGAGGAAGATAAACGATAAAGGAGATTGATTTGGCAAAAAAACATGTTTTGTTCTTTCGATTTGTTACTGGATGTTTAGAGAGAGAGTTAATAAAAGAGGTTTGGGTTTGAGTTAGTGATTTGATTATGGTTTTGAGTTTTATGGTTTGGGTTGGGGTAGTGGTTATGGTTTTGTGTTCTATGAAATGTACATGTGGCCACCTTATGTAGCCAAAGTTTTAGTTACATGTCGTCTTAGTTCACTTATGAAATATATGATGGAAACTTCAATCTTCGGTGACAATATGATATGGGAAATTATTTATTCATAGTTCACTCCTCTAACCAAGATGACTATGAAAAAAAATGTTGTCTAGTGGTCCTTGGATGATCTTAGATAATTATCGTATTGTTCAATGTTGGACGCCTAACTTTGACGCTAACACTACGGGGTTTGACAAAATCACAGTCTGGGTTCATTATCTGAAGCTTCCTATTCAATTCTACGACAAGAACTTCCTTCACTACATTGAAGATTGTTTTAGGAGGACTCTTCAAAATTGATGATACTAATATTCCAGCTTCTCATGGTCAATTCGCAAGGGCGAGTGCAGAGTTTGACTTATTTAAGCCCCAATGTCTAAACTATCCTTCCTTTGCAAGTTTCGTCTTATTGAATATAGAGTCCTTCACTTTCTGTATTTTATGTACGAAGTTTATGGATTTATAATTGAAAATTATCCCTCTAATCAAATTGAAACTGATGATATGAATGTGATGGATAATATTGAACAACATTCCAATGCTTTTATTATACATGATATTGAAGTTGTAAGACCAAAGTTTGTTTATTTCGTATGGACCTTAGATGTTGGCTCGAAGAATATGATCATATCGTAATCTAATTGGCGTACAACCTTCTTTTCTTAGCTTCAAAACAATCTGATCCTAATCCTACCTTTTTTTTTTGCTTATGAATATACTGAGGATGTTCATTCAAAACCCACTTTTGTTGTCCCTGAAATGGATCAAGTTGCACAGAAGAATGTGAGACATGAGAAATCATGAGGCAATTCTTTGGTTGTGACTCACAATTTGATGTTCACACTAAAGTAGATGAAGATAATGCTCCAAACTTGCAACGTGGAGCCTTAGAAGATGTTGCCCATAATGATTCCTATTTGGAGAATGTTGTTGACGGAAGTCCAACATATAATAACTCCTTGGGGTGATAAAGTCTTAGCAATTTTGGATCCTCCAAGAATGTTTCAAAATCTATACTACTTTCGCCGTCCATTTCCTCATAGCCCAAGTTTAGGAGTCCACCAACAATTAGAAGGATTCACTCATTTCTAAAGGATAGCACTCAAAGGCTCTCATCATCCAGTTCATATAACCCTTTTTTAAATTATGACATATCATAATCTATACATAGAATTACAACAATTAAATTACTAGAAAGAATTATGTTAAAAAAAAATGATTCAATAGGATAATCTAAAATTTTTTGAAACTGAAGGCATAAAATCCGATTTAAAAAATAAGAAAAACTGACATGCATCCATTTTGCATTATGTCGGCTTTTCTGGCTGTTGACAACATTGTATAAAGCATCACTCTGTTAAACCATAAACATTAATCAAACTTCATTTTCAAGCAAACCAATTCATACTTGAAAACTATGAAAACCGATATGGAATCTCATCAAGGAAAATAGAACATTTCAGATTTTCATTTCATGCATTTCAATTTTTTTGTTTCTTTAGAAATGAACTCTTTCTCGTTTGTTTTCATTTTTAATATACTGTGCATTTTTTTGGCTGAAAATAAAATAAAAACTAAAACAACAAAAAAGTATCACATAATCAGTATAAACAAAAAGAAAAAATATAATATAAAAACAAATAAAAACAAAATAAAAACAAAAAAAATTTGGGCCTTGCATGTCTGAAGCAAAGACCTTGGTTTCGTTGTTTTACATATACTACGCATTTTATAAGTTGAAAAACAAAATTAAATCAAAATAGATAAAAAAAAAGAATAAAAATATAATACAAACATAATGAAAATAGAATAAATGTAAGGCCCGTAATACTGGTCTCCTAACCTGTAGACATTTGGGCAAGTGCATCTATTGAACTATAGTATAATTACTAGAGTATCAAGTATTGTATCTAACAGAGACTATGATTACCAGTAATAAATATCTTTCTATTATCTATCGGCCAATGCAGAGTGATAACAAGTATGGAATTAACAAAAAATATAACTGGAGTAGTGAATAAACCAAGCAAACAATTAACATATAAAGTAGTATTCGGATATTGAATCCCTCCAGGACTTTCTAAGCAATTACAAAATCAAATACCTAATTCATTTTTTCACTCATTAGATTGTGGGAATTCCTGAAATACGTCAATCTTTCTCTCGTGTCAATTAACAACCAATCCCTAGATTGATCAATTGAAATGATGCGGATCCACCATCGAGTACACTTGGAGTCAACGGGAGCGTAAGGAGCAAGAGTGGAGATCCATTGACTCTTCCAAGTGGCCCGATCACAAGGGCACGTGCACACAAGTTCAAGGCAGCCATGTCTTTGTTCATTCAAGATCAAATTACCAAAGAGCTTCAAGATCATAATATTGAGAAGTGTTGTTTGGATCTTGAAGGCAGCCCTAAGCCCATTACCTTGCTGAAGGCGTGTATTAATGAAGGGGCTGTCTAATGTTGCATTCTTTTATTTCATTATGGATTAGACTTGTTTAGTGTATTTTGAGCCTTGTTAAATTCGTTCAGCCCATGTTTGACTTACTTAGGGTTAATTAATCCATACCCAATAAGGGTTAGGATTAGCTATCCATACCCAATAAGGATTAGGATTATCTATCCATATCCCATAAGGATTAACATTAGCTAGCTAGTATAAAAGCTTTTCTGTAGCCTTGGAAAGACACCTTTTGACAAAAAATGAATTTTATACTTATTTCATGCTATTTGCGTGTTCTTGATTAGAGTGAGAGTTAGGATTTGCTTTCTTCTAATTGCATCAAGAATCAAGGTAAACTTATCAATCTAATTGTGGCGTTTATCTTATTCTTATAACCTGATTATTTGTGTTTTCATACCTTGTTGTGTAGGGATTTAATAGGGTGGAAATTTAGTTTATCATTGGAGCTATATCATACTGTACGTGTGAGTTTGTGATTTGCTAATCATTGGGTTCCACGTCATGAAATCTCTTTCTTTTTAACACCATTAACATTGCATTGATTCGTTCTTTGAATTCTCTTAAGTTTTACACTAATTTGGAGCATTTATTTCGTCCAATTTTTAGGATTGCATGTGTAATATTCCATCGGTTTCTGATCGGATTCCCTATAGTGTTCCGTCAGTTCTGTTTTGATCTTGGTCGTTGGAGTGTTGAGTGAAAGATTAATGAGTTTTATTAGGATTACTCGAGTTATATTTTGTGTAACTCGAGTAAGATGACCCATGGATAACTCAAGTTAGCTTTGGGATAACTCGAGTAAGAGGAGGTGCATGTTACTCGAGTAAGCCATTTGGTTACTCAAGTAAGTCGTGCTTTAGGTCGTGTTTCTGGGTAGCTCAACTCGAGTTATCAAGAGTTGATACTCGATTTAGCCATGCCTAACTCGAGTAAAGCTTCCTCTAACTCGAGTTAGAGTTAGGGTCTATGTATATACCTCACCCGACTTCATTCGGCTCTCACTCTCATTTCTCACTCAAATCACTCTCATTGTGTGCAGGAGTCATTTTCGTTGGTTCTCTTTCATTCCAGATCATTCCTTAAGGTAAGATTGGCCTCCAAACTCTTCTTTACTTCATTTTCATCATTCTTGCAAGAATGTCCATATTAAAATTTTGACTAAATGTTCATAGGCTCGGATTCGTGTTGTTCCTGTTGTTTTGGTTGTCTGGGTTTGTTTATTCGGGGTGTTGGGAGCCTAGAAACTCTTAGTGTTAGCTCGAAATCTTTAGAATCAAGAATGTTCTTTAAATGTGTTTGGAAAACATTCATTTTTTTTGTCTATCTAGGATGATTTCAAGTTGTTTTGATGGTTTAGACCATGGATTTGAGTTCTGAGGGTTGTTTGAGCCAATGTGGGTTTTTGGGATAGATTTTAATCGGTTGAATCCAGAGTTGTTCGATTTTTGAAAATTTTGGTAGGTGGATAACTCGAGTAATTCGTTGGACAACTCGAGTTAGCCATGCAGTGGATAACTCGAGTTAGCTCCTGGTCTAACTCGAGTAAATCATGGGTTGGATAACTCGAGTAAGCACTTTGGCTAACTCGAGTTAGCCATGGCTCTAAGGGACCAAAATATGTCATTTTTGATACTTTGCATATTGTCGATTTATGATAATTCGATGACTTATTTGGAGATTCTGACAACTTGGAAAAGTTAGTTAGCTATCATAGAATAGTTTGAGAACTATTTTGTATTTTTCCAAGTTTTGGGGACTAAAACATAATTTTACACTGGTCAATGACCAAACTATAATTTTACGTAGAGTTTGGATTTTTGGATCCCGAAAGATAGATTATCATTCGATATGGATTATTTGGGATCTTTTGAGATTTTGCATCTGCATTTGCACATCATGCATTTGGTATTCCTACAGTATCACATTTGGATTTGCTTATGATATATCTGTCGATATATATTGTCTGTTTGTTCAGCTTCCTGTTCTTGTCCGAGAGACCAGCCACCGACGAGTGGGGCTTGACAGGTGTTTGCACTTGGATATCCAGGTGAGTGAATATCAACTTCAGACGTATAGGTTGTGTCTCGAACTGTATATGTTTTCTATTGTGCTCGACACATATTTTGAAATTGGATTAACATAAGGATTGATTAATGATAAACTGATTATGTGTATTAATTAGGATTCTATTTTGGAACTGATATATATATATATATATCTTCTCTTTGATTTTGATGCTTCTACGTATGCTTTGCTTTGGTACTATATATTACTATGATTTCTATTTTCTGATATGAGACTCTTACGTTATGGGGATAAACGTGACCTTTGGTATACCAACGCTTTGATAAGCCCAGCTACTAGAGTTGTCGGTAGGCATGTGTTCTGATCCAACACATGATTTGATATTGATTGTGGCAGGGCCCACATACTCTGTTATTAGTGCTAGATGCACGCCTCTAATTTGGTCCCATATATCAATACATATGTTTTGACTCTAAAAATGGAAATCATTTTATACGCCTATGTGTATGTGATTGCTTTGTTTGTGAACCTTTGCGAAATAATTTTGAAAGTCTATTATATACACAGCGTGTATATATATATATATGTGATATTTTTGTTTGTGAACATTTGCGAAATGATTTTGAAAGTCTATTATATACATAGCGTGTATATATATACATATATATATATATACATATATATACATATACACTTAATTATACCTGCTTGTGGTAGATTTGAACTATTTTTAAAACAGTCTTTGTGTGGCACGTATGAGGCAATCTAAAGTGTTATTCCTTACTAGGCTCTGACCCCCTTTGTTTCTCTGTTTGTGTGACCCCTATTGAGCAGTTCACAGATTTTTGCTTTGACAACAGTTCCGCATCCCTGTCACTAGTGAGGCATTCTTTAGTTAGTGATGCCCTTTTTTGTCCGGGCTTGTCTTTTGTTTTGTAGAGCTCCTCATCGGAATGTAGTTGGATTATCGGGTTGCCATTTTGGCTTTTGAATTATGTTCCGCCGATTTCCACATTATTAAATTTTGATATATATATATATATTTATATATATTCGATTTCTTATTATGTTTTCGATTATTAAACATTTTAACAAATGTTTTATTAATATGATCGTTTGGGTAATATGATCTGATCTCTGAGACTTGTGCGAGATGGGTCGGGCTCTCACAGACTGTTCACCTCGTATGCTGGTCGCGGGCTTGCAATGGGTCGTGACAACATGCAAATTCATTCATTTATATTTGATCTAGTCACATAGTATTTCTCAAATTTATACAATGAAATTCAATCATGAACTAATAAATCAGAACATATTCATTCAATTAGACTACAAAACAACCATAAATGAACCACGATGAATCAAAAGAATGAATTGAATAAATGAAATCTAATAAAAAAAATATGTCACAGGGTCTCGTATCTAAGTAACAAATCAAATTAGTTCATAATGAATGTAGAAAAAACATCAATCACTAGAAGAAAACAAGATCAAAAGAAATCATTCTAACTTCTTTTAATCTCATGTAAATCTGCTCAAATTGATGAAAAATCCACTCTCAAATTGTTCTCTTGCTCAAACCTTTCTCTTTCCTTGATTTTACGTCGGGTTTTCATTTATGCAAGTTGTCCCCTTCTTTTGATTGTGTTTTAGCTTTAAATAATTTGAGTTTATACGCTATTGGAAAGACGTGAGCATATGCACGAGTGTACCATTGCCCTTGTCTTACAAAACTACAATTTTCTCTGATACAGTCTATTATACGCCCTTAAACATTGGCGTATCCATGCCCGTGTAGTTTCAAATAATTAAAATATCAAAACACTCCCCATACACAATGAAACACATGGGCATGTCAATTACATGGATTAAGACACATCCGTCTCTTTGTTTGTGTAATTAACTGGTTACTCGAATTTTGCCAATTTTTCTTCGTTCTTGCTTGATTTTTGTTCTTTTATATCGAAATAACAAAGCACAACTTGAAAACAAAATATGAGCAAGACAAATGTCAACATCACCCAATTTATCACCAAACACAAGCAAAATGGCAAAAGTTTGACACTCAAAATATGCACAATGAGGCACTTATTACCCCACATTCTTATATTCATATTTCACTATTTGACAGAAAGTAATTGAAATAAGCATGAACAACGTGAACTAACAGAGTAGAGAAGATCTCAAAAACCACACAAACACAAAGCATTATTCAATGGAAGAACCAAGTATGTGAACAAGAGCTCTTATTTGAATAAGTGCAAGTTCTCGACATTTCTTCGGGCAAGTGAAGACGATGTTGATTGAATGATAGTGGTATTGGAGCTTTAAATGTTCAGTCACAATGTAAAGAGTGACTTTTTGGTGAATGATTTTTATGAGTCCAACGAGTGGTGATGAATCTTTTAGAGGGGTGAGGAAATAGTACGTGAGAGATAGAATGTTAAAGTGGGAGAATGAGAGATTCTATACAAGGTCAATGAGTCTTTTTGTAATTTCCATTAGGAGTGATAGACGGAATTAGCTGTGAGGATGGAATCACTCATTTGGTAAAAAGGAGGGACAAAACCACGTATTTGATTAAATCTTCAGGGACCTATAGTTACTTCACCCTCTTAAGGAAATTATGTTTTTCGTCTCCCATTCAAGACCGGACTTTCCACAAAAACGTGAAGTTTGATTCTCCAGGTTATACACATCTCTGCAGCTCCACGCATCTAGGGTTAGCGAAGAAGAAGAACAAGACAATGAGAGGATTGCTGAAGAGGCTCGTCTCTCACTCTCTCTCCGCCGGTGGTAAATGGCAGCAGCAACAACTCCGCCGTCTTAACATCCACGAGTATCAGGTCTCAATTTTTGGATCCGTTTCTATTTTTTTTTTGAAATGTCGTTCCGTTTGTAATTTTTTTGATTATTTTTGCTAATTCTAGGGAGCTGATTTGATGAGCAAATATGGGATCAATGTCCCGAAAGGAGTTGCTGTTTCTTCCGTTGGTGAGATCAAGAAGGCTATTCAAGATGAGTTTCCTTACGCAAGCGAGGTATTTTTGAAATATATTTATTTGACATTGTATGCTTTCGTTTTTGGTCTCTTTGTTTGTCATCTATCTATGTGACTGTGATTGTGCAGTTGGTTGTTAAGAGTCAAGTTTTGGCTGGTGGACGAGGTTTAGGAAAATTTAAGAATGGTTTTGAGGGCGGAGTTCACATTGTTAAGACTGACAAGGTTGAAGATGTCGCTGGTAACGATCATTGCTCTTGATCCTTTTACTTTCAAATATCTCTGTCGGAGTCCTTTTGTTCTTCTTTTTTAAAATTTGAACGCATATGTTGTTTCTGGTTTGCAGAGAGCTTTTTTTTCCCTTTTCGGCAGTGTGAACTTCTGACTTTTCATCTCTCAATTTAGCAAATTTATCGTTGCAGATAGTTCGTTTAGAAGTTCTTATGTTCTGATATTGTGATAGTCCATAATGAAAATTCATTTAGTCCAATGTGAATGTGAAAAAAATAAAATCCAATGACACACAACATCAAATTGGTTGCTGCTACTTGTCTGTAATAGGATTAAGAAGAGAAGAGAAATCTCCACTTTGTGTTAAGACCTTTCTTGCTGGGTAGAAGAATATCCATACTATATTTGCACTTCTTTTTTGAAATGAATATTTGCAGTTACCTCTAAAAAAAAATTGTAAGGTTCATTGTCTCACATTGAGTTATTCTGTCTTATCTAGCTCCTAAACAACTTATAGACCCTTAATAAATTGGTGGATTTTGATAGGTAGTGTTAACTTATTTATGTTCACATTCCTTTCAAAGATAAATATTTTTATTTGATATTCTTATCTCAAATATTAATAGGTATTTGTTTCCATATTATAAGGAAAAGTTCCTAACATAAAATTAGATTGTAGCTGGAATGATGAATGTCTTTCTTATTAATATGATATGCACACAAGGCTTTTTTAATATGTGTGGCTGGAATTGTACATGCATGTATGTTTCATATAATTATGAAATCTAAAATTTCTACATGCATGCATGTTCGTTCCATATATTTATGCCATATAGTTATGAAATGTAGAATATGTTCAGCATATCTGTTCCATTTGATTATGAATCTGGAATTTTAGACGTGAATATCTGTTCCTTGTGATTGTGAAATTCGTAATCTGATAAAAAGATATTTTTTATCTTCCTTTTTCACAACTGTAGTAGTTTCTAGTCTCATGTTACGCTTTCTTGCATGCAGGAAAGATGCTTGGCCAGATACTGGTAACCAAACAAACTGGTTCCCAAGGAAAAATTGTCAGCAAGGTTTGGAACTGAGAAATTCCATGCGAATTCCTTATGTTTTCTGGACAATTCTTTTTCATGTTACTAGATATTGAGATATCTTGAATTATCATGGAAAAGCACAAATAAAAGTGTTTAATTGAAGGCTTACTGTCTTTGATAACTGATTATGGAAATAAAGTAAATTTTAGTTTCGCATGACTTAAATTTCTATCCTATAAATATTCTTTTGTTTTTTGTTGTAATGCAGACATGATATTGATTTATATCTTTTGTGTTTTGAAAATTTAGGACATGACTAATTTGGTATTGTCTTTGTTCTCTTTTGTATGCTTCTAGAGTACCTAAGTTAGTCCTCTCTCAAGTCTTTCAATAATATATTTTATCAGTTATTCTAGAAAAAAGGATCAGTTTTTTTTTTCCAGGTAATAAGCATTGTCCCGTTGTATGTATTTGCCTTAGTTAAATCAATGCATACCATTTGATGTTTAGGTAAGTGGCTTCTTGTAAAAATCGAGGTTGCAGTAACAAATCTTTGTTTTTTCTGTAATTCTTTTCTTGATATCCTATCCTTATCATAGATAATCCTATTTCTGTTTGAATACTGAGCAGTTTGGTAATTGATGCCAAAATCTCATCTTCAAGAAACTGGGCTCGTTTGGCAAACATAACATTTAGCATTTTGTGTATTTAGCATCTACTAAAAAGTCGTGTTTTCTCTGTACTTTTTTACTATGCAATCATTATCAATCATTACAAAAACTACATAAAATACACAAAATGCTACTCATGCCAAACAAGCCCACTGTTATTTCCTAAAGATATATTTGTTCTTCTAGAAATACCTAATCAGACTTCTATTGGTAAGTTAATGAAGTTTGAGTTTCATTTAATTTCTTGTTTGCAGGTTTACTTGTGTGAAAAATTGTCACTTGTCAATGAGATGTATTTTGCCATCATGCTGGATCGTACAACTGCTGGTCCAGTGGGTTCTCTAATCTCAAAGCATCATTCTTTTTATAGTTCAAATGTTTGTCATTTCTGATAATCAGTTTTTGCGAATGAATTTTCTGAATCTTACATTTGAACATTGTTTTCAGCTTATCATTGCCTGTAAAAAGGGAGGAACTAGCATCGAAGACCTTGCAGAAAAGTTCCCTGACTTGATTATCAAGGTTATTTACCTTTATTTTGTTTGTGCAATCCTCCTTTTTTTTGTTTCCTTTCAATAGTGCTTTCAGGTCTTGCTGATCCAGTTTCTTTTTTCTGTCCCCTCCTGAAGGTGCCAATTGATGTGTTTAAAGGAATCACAGATGAAGATGCTGCAAAAGTTGTTGATGGTTTGGCTCCAACAGTGGCTGATAGAAAAGATTCAATTGAGCAAGTGAAGAAACTGTACAAATTATTTTGCGAGTGTGATTGCACATTGTTGGAAGTGAGTACAAATATTCCTGTCCCAA
>CAODLS011103271.1:0-18075 GCA_948243855.1 Flueggea neowawraea | reverse complement strand
CGAGCAAGAGTTCCAAGAAAGTTGTTGGTGCCGGAGTCTACAGAGGAGTCTCCAAGAATGAAGAAAGCAGGGACTATTGGAGGTGTTATTGGTGTTGTTGTAGTTATTGCTGATGGGTACAGAGAGGGCAGAGGAGGGGCTGCCACTGGAGGCGGCGATGTTGAGGAGTTGTGGAGTGTGATTTCTTGGGAGGAGTTGAGGCGTTCTTGCGAAAGAGGGGGAATTACTGGTTGTGGAGAGACTGTGGAGACGAGAGTAAAGAGAAACGGAATGAGAAGATTGATTGTTGACGCCATTGTTGTTTGTTGCAGTAGTCAGAGCGGGAAAAGGCAGGTAAGAGTGGAGGTTTGGAGTGCGTAACTGTTTATTTATTAAGCCTTAACGGCGTCGTATTTGTGTATGTAAGGCCAATAGCAATCGTGCTGCGGGCCGAGCCGGACATGTCATTAATTTTCCTCTTTTATGATTTAGTAATAAAATATTAATTAATAAATTAAAGAAACAAATCAGATTCAAATTTTGAAATAAATTCAAATGAAAAAATAGAGTAAATAATATATATTAAAAATTGCTAATCTTTTTATAGGGAAAAAAATACAAAATCACAAAGCATTTTCCCAAAATTACACGCATAAAACAAATTTTTTTCCAAAATTACAAATTTAAAATTTTTATACAATGTTTGGTTATTCTAAAAGGATTTTAAAGGAGACTTCTCATGACAAAATAACATAAAGTTAATTGTGATGGCTTTCACACGTGTTGAATGACTTTACATTTAAAGATCGAGTTCACACTTACATAAACATTTCACTCTCTTTTAGGTCCTCTATAAATATATGTCTCCATCTATTTACTGTAGAATTAGAGTAAATTATGGAAGTGAAAAAATTAAATTGAAATTAACCTACATATGGAAAAGAAGTTTGATGCAGAAGGTAAGTCTTTCGGGACTAAGACAAAAAGGAAGGGAATGCAACAAAATTACGAAAATACAAGATTAATGGCCCAAGAAAAGATATAAAATCTGAGACGAAAAAGCTTGGTCTCCCAGGGATAAAGTTATATGAAACAATCTGCAGGAAAAGAAAGTCTAAATGGTGCCACCAAGGAATTGTCAACCAATCAAGCAATTGATTCCATGATTATTGGGATGTCAAAAGATTGATTAGCAAGAAATCCTTGATTGACACTATATAAGCAACAGATGTACGTGGAAGAAAAGACCCATCTCCAACACAACACACTAACCTCATGGGTTAATTTATCTTTTTCTATTTTGTTCTTCAGTTTTCAGTTATCTTTTATCTTCTACTACATTTTCTTTTTAAGTTCTTGCACTCAATCTTGATTTTCAATAAAGCTCTCAATTTCATCATTGTATTTTTGCTATTGTCCTTAAAGAAGCAAAAGAACCCAAGTGGTGATTTTCGTCCCTTTAAATCATCCTCAATCGTTTGATAGGAGTTAAGATTTTTTACTGCAATCTTAATTCCAACAAAATTCATTTCAGTTTAAGAACACTATAATTTTTTGGCACGCTCGCACGATCCATAGATTCAAACTCACCAAAGGGCGGTATTATTTTTCCCGAGTTCTAAAAAAATGGGGAATAATCAAATGGCATGCTTGGTGGGACACTGAGCAATGATGAAAACAAAGAAAGAAAAAGAGACTATCATTTATAGCATGGGAAACAAAGATGAAGACGTCAATGCAACAACAATGGCCATAGACGACATCTTTTCTACAAAGGAGAGGGCTTTACTTAGCAAAATGTTGCAAGTATTGTAGACAATTAAAGGAAATTAACCACACTCGGGGAAAATCCCCGAAAGCGTCAGTCCAAGAAACTGATCGACATTCAAGAAAGCAGAGTGTGGAGGCCTATCAATCCTCCCACAAAAGAGAGGAATCCATAAAGAAAAACATCACAGAAGTTCAAGAGCAATTGCCTCCAGGGGACACATCCCTAGGAGAACAACCTCCAGCAGAGGAGTTGCCTCCATAGAAGTTGTCCCCACCAAGGGGGCAGTCCCTACGGAAACAGTCCTCGGCAGGGGACACCTCCAAAACCCTCGGGGGGCAGTCGTTAAAGGAACCGTCCCCAAGAGTCCAACCTCCAAAAGAAACCAAAAAGTTGTCACTAATAAAAGAGCTGCCTCTAGGGGACACATCCCCAAGAGAACAACCTCCAGCAAAGGATACGTCCCCGTGAGAACAACCTCTAGCAAAAAAAACTGGCAGAAGAGCTGTCTCCAGAGCTGGACAACCTTCAACAGAGGAACACCTTCCAGGAGAGCGTCCTCTAAGGGAGCCCAATTTCATATCTCCACAAAAAGTGGAGAGGATTTTCTTTGAAGAACCTCCAGACAAGGTAAGATCTTCTCCCATCTATTTGGTTAAGGCTTGCATTTCTTGGGTTGTATGTCTTGTGTTTGCAGGAATCCTAAAAAACAATGGCCCCTTTAAGAGGAAGGATTCTACTTTTCCCTTCACTGGTGATGACCCTACAAAGTATAACAATATTACTCACCATGAAGGCTGGCCAGATTTAAAGCCGTTGGAAGCACTACCTGTGATAGATCCGGGTTAATCTACTGTTGGAAAGGCGAGTTATCCCTTATTTTAAATGGTAGCAGCTTAAATAAAAACTTTGAATAAATCGTAGGAAAAAGAAAAGAAAAAAATAGAAAAAATAAAAAAAGAGAATAAATGCAGTAGGCTTTTTGGCCACTATAATTAGTTTCCAAAGAAGAAGACTTGTAACCAACAAGCCATTTTGCTTATTGTTCATATCTGCAAGCCACACCAAAGAGGAAAAAATAAGACGAGAGGAAAGCAATTGGAAATTGGCCTCAGGACATTTCTTATTTATTTCCAAAAGTACATTGTCATTGATAGATTGCATTTCATGCATGATTTATATTGCATTTCACATTTGTTTTGCATTATAAATTGTGGGTTTTCATGTCTTTTTATGTTGTGTTTGCTTCTTTGATGGTTTAGGTGGAAGGTTGGGGATATATGTGAAGTTAGAGCTGTTTTGGAGCATTTCAGCGTGAACTCCATTACGGCATGACCATGCCGTAGTGGCCGTGAGGATTGGGCAGACTTATTACGAAATGGGCAGCATGTTAGCACTAATGGGCCTCGAGATTTGAGCCCTGTGGACGTGGCTGAAGGCTTTTATTCTAGGTTTACTGTTGGAACAATCATATTATTATTATTTTGTCATTAATAATTACTAGGATTTAGGTTTAGAGAGGAGCTACCTATAAATATTCTTTTTGGTCATTTGGCAGTTCTAACTCCTCTCTACTTCCTTTTGGACTGCAGAACGTGAACAATAGCCATTATTCAAATCTTGTGGTTTTCTTCACTTACTATGTGTAACTAAACTCGCATCTAGTGGAGGTATTTTCTGAAGTTCAATCCAATCTATATCGTGACACTTGTTTTAATTGTTGTTATGTATTTTGAATATTTATTTAGTCTCTGTGCTTATGTTCTTGTATTATTATCTCTGTTGATTGATTAATAAAGGTTCATTGATTAATTAACTGAATAATAAGAAGCTATTTAGGATTGATTGAGCGGTTCTCGTTGATCTTAATACTAGTAGCAACCAACTTGAATTTATGTGGTTTGGGCATTGTCCAATGTTGTGGGACTGAGTAATCTAATTTAAATGAACTATGACGTTTTTTATTTCACTGGCTAGGATAAAGGTTTTTTTCGTTCTTAACGCTGCCATAGATTAAATCCTGTCAGGGCGCCCGGGAGTTGTCTGTTTGGTTAGGAAAATAGTTTGTAAGGCGTCCCGGGACTATCAATTAAGTAAGAAAAGATTGGTCATTTGAGTGCATCACTGATGGCTAGAACTCTGCCCGTTCGAGTGCTTGACATTTAATTTTTAGCGTCTGTGATAGAGTGAAGGATTGAACGGAGAAATACCTTGACTAGGCATTTCTTATAATTGAATTTCTCACTATTATTATTATTATTGCATTATCAACATTTTCATTTTTGCAACTCTTGTTCCCTTTGGTCTATGCTCTCGATTCACTTTCATTTATTACATTGTTATTTTATTTATTTTCGTTGTCAATTGATTTTACTCATTCTTTGTTACCGCATTCCATTTTAATTACAATCATTAGTTTGAGTTCCCTTGCACTATCAGCCTCACATTTATCTCTATTGGTTCATCTTACTTTTCTCTTGAGCAAGTAAATAATTATTCACCGGTCTCTGTGGATCGATTCTGCTCACCACTGTACACAAATTTATATTATTCTAAGCAGGTATATTATTTTGGTGGTTTGACAGACTATCAAATTTGGCGTCGTTACCGGGGATCGGTGTTTCAGATTTTGTTTAATTGCTTTTACTACTGATCTTTTCTCTGTTGTCTATGCTTTCTTTTTTTATCTGCAGATAATCTTTTGTACGATCCTCATATAGAGAATACTCCTAAACAGTTGAGGAAAGAAGCTAAATTGCGCAGAGCACAGGCTTCTAGTTCTGCTACTCCTGTTCCTAAGCCAATAGAAATCACCTCTGATACTGTTTCTAAAATTGAAATAGCAATGGCTGGTGCAAATAATGACCCGCAGACACTAACAGAAATTATTGCACCTCATGTAGACCAACAACCACTGTGCATCTAGTACCAACCTTTGATTATTGGATTTGAGCTGAAGTCAGGATTAATTCAGTTGCTACCTAAGTTCCATGGACTTGAGATGGAGGATCCGAATAGACATTTAAAAGAGTTCCATGTAGTTTGTTTCGGTTATAGGCCGCAAGGGGTGACTGAGGAACAAATAAAATTGTGTGCATTCCCTTTCTCATTAGAGGAAAGAGCCAAAGAATGGTTATATTATCTACCTCCTGGTATAGTAAATACATGGCCCAAGATGGCACGCCTATTTCTAGATAAATTCTTTCATGCTTCCCAAGCTGCTAGTATGAGGAGAGAGATATGTAGCATCAAACATAAAGATTCAAAATCTCTGCATGAATACTAGGAAATATTTAAAATGTTGTGTGCCGCTTGTCCTCAGTATGGGATCACAGAATAATAGTTAATTCAATATTTCTATGAAGGATTGTTGACAATTGAGAGAAGAATAATTGATGTTGCTGCTGCTAATGGAGTTTTGTTGAACAACAACCATGGTTGATAATTCACAACAGTTTGGGAACCGTAAAAAAACAGTAACCAGAGGAGTCCATGAGGTAAGTAATTCTTCTCGACTTGGGGCTAAGTTGGATAATATTGCTAATTTGTTGGAAAAGACTATCATTAGTTTGAATAATGCGACTGCTAACAAGGCTCAGTCGAGCCAAGTTTGTGGAATCTGTTGTGTTGTAGTTCATGCTTCAGATTCTTGCCTTCTCTGCAAGATGAAGAATTGTGTGCACAAGTCAATAATGTCAATTACAATTATGGTGGTCAGCAACAAAGAAGGTATGATCCTTATTCTAATACGTACAATCCTGGGTGGAGAAATCATCCCAACTTGAGGTACGGAAACAAGCAGTAGAACAATCAACCACAACAGTCTCAACAGAGACAACAACATTACAAATCCAACAAAAGTGACAGACTGAGTTCTTTAGAGGAGATGTTGAAAAGTTTCATGGCCACTACATAATCTACTGTGTAAGATATGCAGAACCAATTTGATCAGTTAACCACCTCTGCTAACAAGCTTGAGAATAAAAGAAAACTACCCTCCCAACCTGACATCAATTCAAGACAGAATGATAGTGCAATTGCTCCTAGAAGTAGAAAAGAAATTCCAAGTGGTGCAGACACGACATCACTACGGCATGACCATGTTGTAAGAAACAGTAGCTCCAAAAAGTCCAAAATTGGCACCAATGGTTATGAATCCTGAAAGTTCGCCTTTTCCAGATAGATTGATGATGAAGAAGAAAACCTTTGATGATCAAGAAGTTTTGAAAATGTTGAAGAAGTTTGAGATCAACATTCCTTTACTCACAACAGTTAAGCATGTGCCTTAATATTGCAAGTTCTTGAAAGAGTTGTGCATAAACATGAGCAGCTTAAGAAGGAATGAACAAATTCCCATAGGTGAAATGGTTTCAGCAGTACTTCAGAAGAAAATGCCCATCAAAGAAAATGACCCAAGTATGTTCTCTATATCTTGCAAAATTGAAAATGTTCATTTTAAGCAGGCGATGTGTGACTTAGGTGCATCTCTAAATGTTATGTCATTGTCTGTTTATTCTTCTTTAAATATTGGTCCTTTAAAACATAATGGTGTGACATTAACTCTTGCTGATAGATCTAGTGTATTTCCTTATGGTCTTATTGAGGATGTGCTAGTCCAAGTGAATGATTTGGTGTTTCCTGCTGATTTTTATATTCTTGATATGGAGGAAGAGGATGCACCAAATTCTGATTTGTTGATCTTAGGTAGACCTTGTTGGAATTCATGACTAAATTTATGAAAAATTTATGACATTCATAAGCATATATGACAACGAAAATAACAAAAATTTAAACCTAGAATTCCACCAATGATCCATGCATATCGACATACATGATTAGGGTTAGCAATTTTACGTTAAAATTTGCTCCAAATATTCGTTTAATGGCAAATTGGTGTAGCTTTTAGTAATGGAAATCCAAATCTCCTTTCCCTCATGTTGCATTTGCACGAACGTATCTAGAGGTATCCACACGAATGAACTTGCTTGAATCGGCGAGAGTATTAGCACTAAGAATCACTATTCAAGATTCACAAATTTTCTCTCTCTTTTTATGTGAAAAATTCGGCCAGCCCTCTAAAAGCCTTGAAAAATTTGGCCACACCATGACACACATATATATAGAGGTGTATTGAAACCCTAGCTAAGGTGTGTTCGGTTTCTATACAATTGTCCTTCAAGTATAAGGATTACTTAGTCATACTAAGACTCTTATTTATTCATTTAATAACTAAATAAAATAAATAATCCTTGTTTAATATGTATGTGCCGAAATTCCTAAGCCCAAAAAGACTAAGATTTATTTTTTCTTGTCATACAAGTGCCAAGACTCTTTCTTGATTAAGTATTTAATCAACTTAATTAAATAAGATTTAGTCAACCTTTGACCTAGTCATACCTTGCATGTGCCAAATTTCTCATTGGATTTTAGTGTCATTGGACTTTTAATTACTTAATACATTATCATTAAATAAACCACTCTTTTATTAAAACATATGGGATGAATCATTATGTCACACGTACTAATAAACCCAAACATATTTAACTTAATAATAAGTGATTCATATTAAAAACTCATTACATTAATGAATAATATCTTATATTATATTTATGATATAAGTCATAAAACCATAAATTATTAATGATTAATCAAATTAATCATCTCAATAATTTAATTACCGTGAGAGATAATATTTCTGAACCAATTCAATTCTTTCTTATGTGTGACCCAATAGGCCTACTCAAAAATGGCGATGTGTCTTGTCCCAAAACTTGGGTCCAAAGTCCATAAGCGGTATCTAGTAATATATTATGGCAACCCAAAATTGACTAGATGCCGAAGATCGGAGTTTACCTTTCACTGTTTGATAGTTAGTCATTTTTTCTCATGATATCTAAATTAAGCATATGGCATGGTTACATATCAACCTTCTATGCTTAATACGTTTCTTGATCCCAAGTAGATTGATATAACAAATGACATTGATAAACCCTTTTATCAATTCATTTGAGTATGCATACATTCCATCAATTATACTCATCAAGTGGCCTAAATATATCACTCTTCAGAAGCGGAACAAATTCGTCACTCTCATTATCACTCCTCTACATGATTCATAACATATCCAATCATAGCATTTATAATTATCCTGTTACGGATAACGTTTGACTAAGTTAGAACATGTGATCTATCATATAAGAGTCGATAGTGAGTTTCAATCAGAGGACTCAAATATCATCATTGCATGAAAGCTACTTGTGACATCGATCTATAAAGTGCTTTTATAGCGGGCTAGTTCAATGCATATTCCCTAACATGTATCTATGTTCTAAGTGATGTCTTCACATCCATAATCATTAAGACGTGATTATCCACTTGGAAACATACTAATCTTAATTTATTATCATTCCTATGATAATAATCGATTATGGACATTTAGAATAATATTCTTTTAACCTTAGGGTTTTACTATCAAGTCACGTACTTGATGACATAAGGAATAATGAACTATTCATGGAGTTTTTATCAACACATATTATAATATTTCAATAATATGAAATGATATGCCTCTTTATTAAAGGATAAGTCAAATGACAATGTGGATATATGATTGGACTAGAGCACCAAAGCTAACAGACCTTTCTTGAAAACAGTAAGAACAAACATTAATGTCCATGACAGAACACTTTCAATGGAATTTGATGGTTCTGTGGTTAATTTTAATATAAATGACACCACAAAATGTCCTAAAGATTACTTGTTTGTTTATGCCATTGATGCAATTAAGCCATTAACTAAGAAGAAGGTAGAGTTTTGTTTTAGTGATCATTTGCAGGATGTTAGTGCAGTGATAATGCAAAATAATAAAGAACTGAAAGTACTTGACAATGCGACTGTGTTATGACATGACCATGCCGTAAGCAAAAAGACGAAAACAAAAGCTCTAAAGGTAAATATTTCTTTACTTGATATAGCTAAATATAAGCCCAAATCTGTGAAGTTCTTAAAAAAAATTGCACCAAGAAAAGAAAATGCAAAAATGGAGCATTGGGTGTATGTTCCAAAAAACAATTCTATCATGATTCATGAGACATTGCCACTAAAGAAGACAAATTAAGGTGCAAAGATTTATGTACTACATGATGAGAAAGGATGAAGTTTACAAATTCGTCCAACTAAGACGACGTAAAAGAAGCGCTTCTTAAGAGGCAACCCAAGATTTTTGTTATTTTTTCTTTGTTCATTTAATATTTTGTCATTTGTTGATCCAACAATTTTTTATTATTCTGAATTTTTATGCCTTCATCTTTTGGTTTGTGCCTTTTCAAGGATTTGATTGCACTTGATTTCGAGTTTGAAAAATTTTCAGGATATGAAATGTGGTGAATAACCAAGAAACAAGTGTGGGAAAAATGGCAGCATAGAGAAATCTGGAGACCACGCCTAAAAACGGTGCGTAGGAGACAAAATGGGTCAAAAATCAAGTTAAAAATTGGGAGTGGCAATGTTGTAATTTTTGGTGTCAAGATGGTTGGTTGTAAATTGGTCCAAAGTGGGGAACAAATCACATTGCAGTGTCTTCTTCAAATTAGGTCAACATAGCAGTCAAAATAAAAGGGTAGCAACATTGTAACTTTGGCGAGAAGGAGATTATAAATCAGTCCAAAAATTGGGAACATTCAAGTTGTCTCTTTCATCCGTTCTACACAACTAAACCCTTACACCAGTACTTCTCTTGTTGCTCCTTCACCATCATTGTCGCACCATCCTTCAACATAAACAGAGAAGCTTTTCTTCACTATTTCTCAATTTATTTTTTATGTTGTCTTTCATGCTACATTGAGGATAATGTAGATTTTAAGTGTGGGAGGGGATTTGTGTTTGTTTGTTTATGCTTTTTGGTTTGCATTATGTTTCATATTTTCCTTATTTTTCTATGATTTTTGTTGAATTTTTCAAATTTTGTTTGTATTTTGCATAGTGTGTGATCATGTTTTATTTTCTAGTTGCATTTGTGTGTTGCATAAATGATTTTCCTACTGATTTTTAGAATGTTTTGATGCAAGTTTGTCCTTAAACACTAAATAACTTAGAAATCTAGGAGTCTTAGAATTCAAACATCCTAATATACCCATTTGTGTGAAACTTTGACTTCTATGTATCTTAACTTCATGATTAAACAACCCCTAGTAATAGAACCAAAAGAGAACGAATAGTTGGATTCACACACATACCTTATGTGAGAAATTTGAGACATAAACACTGTATTTTCTTGAGGTGTGACGTTCATAGGATTTGTTATCGAGTGCAATTCGAAGACCACACCGTTTAATTAAGACGCCGAGACGACAAAAGGCATTTGTTGTTACCCATTTGCTTTCCCGTTCGTTTCAGTATCTACCTTTTTATATTTATTCATTGTTTACCCCTTTTGAACCTTGACCTCTTATTTGTTTAAAACCCAATCAACCATCCCTATTTTGTTGTGGACCTTCTACATTTGAACCCTAAGTTGAGAGACTTTTATTAGTGATACATTGTCATGATGTTGTTATTTAATGTTAATTCCTTTATTTTATGTTTAATTAGACATGTCTAATGGGTAATTTAGTGCTTATTTTGTAATGAATTCATGGCTGCCCAAATTTGATGTACTTGTTGAAAAAAAATGGTGTTGCTTTACAAAAAGAAAAAAAGGAAAAAATAAGGTAAAGCAACGCTACAGAAGTAAAGTGTTGGAAGGTAGTCTTGTTTTGGATATGAATGAGGAAAGACATGTATGTACTTATATTTTTTATTTCACATTAACTTTGAACGTGAATATTAGTGGCAAGTATCACATGTTCGTATCAATTTTTCTCTTTACTTATCAAACCTTTGTATTTAGCCCCATTACAAGCTAATGTAAAGTCTTTTTTTATCGGTGTTTTGATTGAATTACATTAGTGGTTACGATTTGACTTTATGCCAAATTTTGGTAAGATTTGCTATGGGTGAATTTGAGAATAAATGCATACACCTAAACATTTTGAGAGATAGAGTGAAACTTGTGAGGGTGTGAATTTGACTATCCCTTTTGGGGGCATTACTAGTGTGGAGACAATCTCTTTTTAGGAGGTTGTCGGTTGTCCTGGCAATGGTTGTGTTTTCTCTTGAATTTTCGATGCATATCGGTTTGGGTATTTTACTATGTGGGGGTTCTAAGAGTGATTGGAGTTTAAGGTTTTTAATTGTTCTAAGTTATAAAATGTTTGAGGACAAATATTGTTCAAGTGTGGGGGATATTTAATAGATTACATTTCATGCATGCTTTATATTGCATTGCACATTTGTTTTGCATTATAAATTGTGGTTTTTTGTGTCTTTTTATGTTGTGTTTGCTTCTTTGATGGTTTAGGTGAAAGGTTGGGGATATATGTGAAGTTGGAGCTGCTTTGGAGCATTTCAGCGTAAACTGCATTACGGCATGACCATGCCGTAGTGGCCGCGAGGACTGGGCAGACTTATTACGAAATGGGCCCGTGTTAGCACTAATGGGCCTCGGCATTTGAGTCTTGTGGACGTGGCTGAAGGCTTTTATGCTAGTTTTACTGCTAGAACAATCAGATGAGTATTAGTATTATTTTGTCCTTAATAATTACTAGGATTTAGGTTTAGAAAGGAGCTACCTATAAATATTCTTTTTGGTCATTTGGCAGTTCTGACTCCTCTCTGCTTCCTTTGGACTGTAGAACGTGAACAATAGTCATTATTCAACTCTTGTGGTTTTCTTCACTTACTATGTGTAACTAAACTCGTATCTAGTCAAGGTATTTTCTGAAGTTCAATCCAATTTATGTCGTGAGACTTGTTTTAATTGTTGTTAAGCATTTTGAATATTTATTTAGTCTCTGTGCTTATGTTCTTGTATTATTATATCTGTTGATTGATTGATAAGTGTTTATTGATTAATTGATTGAATAATAAGAAGCTATTTAGGATTGATTGAGCGGTTCTCGTTGATCTTAATACTAGTAGCAACCAATTTGAATTTATGTGGTTTAGGCATTGTTTAATGTTGTGGGACTGAATAATCTAGTTTAAATAAACTACGACGCTTCCGATTTTATTGGTTAGGATAAAAGTCTTTTTTCGTTCTTAACGCTGCCATAGATTAAATCCTGTCAGGGCGTCTCGGAAGTTGTCTGTTTGGTTAGAAAAATAGTCCGTAGAACATCCCGGGACTATCAATTAAGTAAGAAAAGATTGGTCATTTGAGTGTGTCACCGATGGCTAAAACTCTATCTGTTTGAGTACTTGACATTTAATTTTTAGTGTCTATAATCGACTGAATGATTGAACAAAGAAATATCTTGACTAGGCATTTCCTATAATTGAATTTCTCACAATTATTATTATTACATTCTCAACATTTTCATTTTTGCAACTCTTGTTCCCTTTGATCTATGCTTTCGGCTCACTTTCATTTATTGCATTGTTATTTTATTTATTTTCGTTGTCAATTGATTACTCATTTTTTGTTGCCGCATTCCATTTTGATTAAAATCATTAGTTTGAGTTCACTTGCACTCCCGGCCTCAAATTTATCTCTATTGGTTCATCTTACTTTTCTTTTTAGCAAGTAAACAATTATTAACCGGTTTTCGTGAATCGATCTTGTTCACCACTATACACAAATTTATATTTTTCTGTTTAGGTATATTATTTTGGTGGTTTGACAGACTATCAGTCATACAGTACAAATTCATCAAACACTAATTTGTGTACAGGGGACAAAGCCTAAAAGATCAAAAGTTACAACTCTCCTACACTAAATTGAAAAGTCCTTCAATGATTCATGCCTCTACAACAAGTCTTTCTCTTCCTCTTTTGAATCCTTCAAATATGTGATTTTGAGCTGTGAAAATCAAAAGAAGCTGCAAATAAAAGCAAGAACACAGTTCAGAACAATTAGGTTTTCTTAGTAGGCTTTGCGGCCACTAAGATTATCAATAGGAAAACAAAATCCGAGATTGAAATTGATTCAGAAATTAGACTGAAGAATTTTTGTCTTATCAATGTCTTCACAAGATTTCTTCTATGAGCATGATTCTCTGGCAGCAGAAGGAAAATAACATGTTTCTGAAAAATTTGGCAGCATTTCCCCTTACTGTCGGCCTATCCATTTGATTTCACCATTCAGCAACAACATATTCAGTCAATAACAGGCAAATCAACGACAATCCCTAGAAAAATTGTTTACTGTGACACTAATAAATTCACAAGTGAGGCCGAATGCATGCTTCTAGCCTTAATATAGCAGTATTAAGCAATTGAGTTTGACTAAATTTAAAAAAAAAATGGAGAAAGACTCACTGAAAAATTGAAAATCCAAAGCACTCTTCTGGCAGCTACATAGTCTCAGCGAACGGCGGCTTCCTCAAGGCGGGACACGGAGGCTTGACGACCTCCCTCCCCGTGACGAACTATGGAGGCTTGGTTCGGTTTCGTCAATGGCAACGCGGAAAGGGATCTTCCCCAAGCGAGCAATGGCGTCTCTTCTCCAACGGTGGCACGATGTGATGGACAGCGTGACGGTTTCTTTTCTCTGTCAGACGACGCGGCGGACGACGAAGAGGCCAGAGTAGCAGTGGTTGTTGGCGTCGACGGCGAAGGAGGAAACGAGGGAGTGACGTCTGTCCTCTTGCCCTTTGTTTTCGAAATTGAAAGAAACAAGAAAAGGGCTTGGTTCAGGTGGGTTTGGTTCAAATGGCTTGTTTATTTGGAGTGGTTTGGTTCAGGTAGGTGTGGTTTGATTGAGTTTGGGGTTTGATTTTGCGGTTTGGGGCCTGGTTTCCGGTGATGTCATGATGACTTGGTTGTGCTTTTGGTTCAAAGTGGGTGACCGGTCCAGTGAAAAACAACGTTTTAAAAGTGGTAGGTCTCTTAGTTCAACTTATACTTGTCACCACAATTTTTGGGACCTGGACTCTACTGAAGTTTAACATTTTGTAGAGGAAAAATGCAGAGAGATCAATATGAAAGTGTCATTTCTTATTCATGAGCATTTCTCTGTTATTTCTCAAAATGCCATTTTAAATTCAAGTGGTAGGCCAATTATAGGCCATCATAATTTTCGCTGGTGTTTTGAAGCTACAGTACTGAGAAATAAAGTTTTGCAGAGTACAAATATTGCAGAATGATTTTTACGGAGGACTTTCAATTTTTTCCAGAGGACCCAAGAGAATTTTAGATTATTAATTTTATCTGTGTTCATGATTTTGCTGAAACCAATAGCACGCAAAGACAATTGTTTACTTAGAATTAGAGTAAATTATGGAAGTAACAAAATCAAATTCAAATTAACCTACATATGGAAAAGAAGTTTGCTGCAAAAGGTAAGTCTTTAGGGACTAAGACAAAAAGGAAGGGACGGCAAGAAAATTACGGAAATAGAAGATTAATGGCCCAAGAAAAGAAATTAAATCCACAACGGAAGAGCTTGGTCTCCAAGGGATAAAGTTATAGGAAACAATTTGCAGGAAAAAAAAGTCTAAAAGGTACCACCAAGAAAATTGTCAACCAATTAAGGAATTGATTTCATGATTATTGGGATGTCAAAAGATTGATTAGCAAGAAATCATTGATAAAGACACTATATAAGCAGCAGATGTATGTGGAAGAAAAGACCTCTCTCCAATACAACAACACATTAACTTCATGGGTTAATTTATCTTCTTTTATTTTATTCAGTTTTTAGTTATTTTTTATTATATTTTTTTCTCAAGTTTTTGTACTTAGTATTGATTTTCAATAAAACTCTCAATTTTATTATTGTGTTTTTACTATTGTCTTTAAAAAAGTAAAAGAACTCAAGTGGTGATTTTTGTCTTTTTGAATCATCCTCAATCGTTTGGGAGGAGTTAAGATTTTTTAATACATTCTTAGTTCCAACAAATTTCATTTCAGTTTAGGAACATTATAATTTTTTAACACGCTCGTGCAATCTACATATTCAAATTAACCAAAGGGTGGTATTATTTTTCTCAACTTGTTTTAAAAAATGGGGAACACCATCATTCACTAAGATGCGTTCATTATCTTCATCATTCACTAAGGTGCGTTCATTCTATTATATAAACTCCTAAAGCTCTACCAAATTTCATATAGCTAGGTATTCCTATATTTGGTAGTGAATACACCAATATTTGATTTAAAAGCTAGATTTTGTGGTTCATTATGAGTACCTATTTTATAGCATATAAGTGATATAGCCTCCTTATCCGCCTCTCAATGTCAGGGTCTTCCCTGCCCCTCTCTCGCTGTGGTCTGCTAGAAATTGTAACAAATCGAACGATCTCACTACATCAAGACCCTTTCAACATTGCACAAAAACCATTACTTTACGTTCAGCTAGCATAAAAAATGCTACTCTTAGTTGACTTAAGCGTCAGAGCTTTTTATAGGTGGCAACTGACTTTATCTTCTTTTTTCGTGTTTGGAAGTTTTAAAAAATTCTTAATTGTCCTCTTCCATTTCATTATTTTTAAATTTATTGTAAATTAAAGAAAATGGTCATTTTACTATCTATACAATGGATTTTTTTTGTGCAATTTATTAATTTATTATCTACATAAAAAAATTATAAATACATTATAATAAAGAGAGCTTATTATTTATGTACGATTTAATATCTGTTTTAGTATGTGAATTTTTACCTCCCATGAGTTTCTTATCAGTGAATTTCCGCTTTTTGGAAGAAAAGAAAAAGAATAGAATAGAGTTTAGCAGCCTTGCCCACTTCAACGGCATCCGTCGCCAACTAACGGCTAAAGTGAATGGAGCGTCCTCTAAGTGATGTTGACCGACACGTGTCCAGAATCTTCCACATATTGCCCCCCGTGCGGCCTTCCCAAAAAATATCTCAGACGGTGATTTTTTTATTTCTTTCCTTTCGGCTGTTAATTACACAAACTACATTTCGTTAATCACAGTATTTACAGTTTTTTATTGGTCACGGGATCAGACGCGTGGCTGAAGCTCATAATTCATCAAGATTTCTTTTTCCCCATAATTTTTACATTTATCAGGATTCCCGACTTAAATTGTTTATAAGCCCTTTCATTTTTTAGATCATTAATAGTTTTTTAATGATTAACCGTGTGGCTTCAAAAGCAGATAATATCTTGATAAAATATGTCTAACAATCATAATCGTAATAATTGGTATTGTCTATAAATCATTAAAACTAATGGACTTTAGACATAAATTAATCTAAAATTCATTAGTGTTAGCACAAAGTGTTTAAATTTTGTTAAATTTGATGTTTGTAATTGTGGTTTTAATTTGAATATCATTTAATTGAACCAATAGAATTAAGTTGTAAGAACTAATTTAATTAATTTTAAAGTCAAAAGGACTTAAATAAAAAGTATAACAAACTTCAAGATTTGGATAAACAGGGCCTGCGAATAGGAACCATGAACTATTGATGATCTGATGTACTATTCCCATATTAACTAGAAGGGAAAATATTTTTGGCGTCTCTGTAGTTTATTTTAATTAGTAGGTAGATTGTTGTATTTTTAGGAGGTTGTAAATTTATTTTTGAGTTTTAAAAGCGTGTTACACTTAAGTCTTTTTGTTAGATGTTCATTAATAATCTGTTAGTAAAGTGATGACGTGTCTCCTAATTCATTTAAAATAAAAATTTAAAAACAAAAATACCCCTGATTCATTTTTTAAAGAGCAACACATATGTAGAAACCCTAATTTATGTTCTTCTTTTTCTTCTACTCAACAACAATTGAAATGTCTTCCTCTAACTCATTTTCTTCAAACACAAACACAAATGAAGCAAGGTTCCTAAATATCAACTGCAAATGCAACAAGAGAGCAAGGGTCAAAATTTCATAGTCCAAGAGCAATCCCAACAGATTATATTGTTGTTGTGAAGATAATGTTTGTGGTACTTGGCTTAGGTGGAGAATTTTTGTGAACAAATGTGAAGTTGAAAGTGGAAGTAATAAGAGTCTCTGCAATGAACAAGTGGTGGCACAAGTTCTTCATAAAATGGATGGGTGTGACAATGAAGTAAAGAGATTGAAAAAAGAGAATAGGAATGTGGTGAAAAAATTGGAAAAATTGGAACACAAATTTTTTTTGTTTAAAGTTAGGAGTAATTATCTTGTTTTTTTTTTGTTCGTGGTTGTTGTCATGAGAATGGGTTAAGAACATACATGAGGTTGTAGTAATGTGATTTTCTAATTATGCGTTGTAGTGTTGTAGTACCTAATGTTGAATCTGATGTGCAAGTTGGTCCTTCTAGTATTGTCAATTAAGCATAGTAGTCCTTGTTGTAATGTGTAGAACTACGCCATTGAGGACCTGGTTAGCACATATGTTGTTCTATTCATGTATTTTGACTTGAATGAAATGTTTGATTAATTTAACATGGCTACAAACTGTACAAAAAACATGATATAGCATGCCAATCATCTATTAATTAAGTGCTTGTAAAATGCTCAACATACTTGACCATCAAATGTACAAATTCCACAAGTTATGTCCAAAATATTGAGCATCTACTAGAAAGCACCATGTTGGGTAACTAATTGAGCAAAAAGCTCACAACAAAATGCTCTTACATGGAGAGCCAAAAAATATGAATTTGCCATAAGTTATTTCCAAAATATTGTTAAAGAAAAAAAACCCAGAACTACAAAATTATACATTTGTTAAAAATACTGCCTATACTATAGTTGTGAGGCACATCCTTGTTGACTTTTGTTGGCCCGAGCTGTCCCAATACATGGTTGTGATGCACTTCCAGTTGTATTAGTGTTTAAATCCTAGCACACAAGGACAATTCAATATCAGTGTGTATGAAATACGAATAATAAGGCAACAACTTAACAATTACAAGCTACTTCTTGTTCATCATCAATTCCATGTATTCAAGACTGCAAATTCATATTAAATAACGAGAAGTTATAATGTTACACCTGCTGCTGCTTCTTCTTCTGTGGACCTTTTTTGTTAGTTGGACGTTTTGCATTTTTCCTCTTATTGGCAACTGGTCCTCCCTGGCATTTACGTTTGTTGTGGCCAAATTGTTTGCACAAAGAACATTTTGATGTGTTGGATCTTCTCCTAATTGTTGATGTATGCTCATCTCTTTCCTTTTTCCTATTGATTGTAGGACGACCCGGTCTTCTTTTCATGATGGGTGGATCGAAAACTAAGTCGTTTTCGTTAGGAGCTAGATCATATTGAGGGATTGGGTGGATAGGCTCTTCGTAGGCTGCAAGATATGACTTGATGTTGTACAAAGAGTGGCAATAATTTTC